>CM032163.1:22952761-23240313 GCA_018901935.1 Pugionium cornutum
CAGCATTGCCGGTGGAGAGGCCCAAACCTCCGGCCCAACTAGTGGCGACGTGGTTGACACCGCCGGTCCCATTGGTGACGCTGCCGACTCCGGGATCAACTTGGCCAGTCCAGAAGGCATTCCGGCCAGTACCTCGCACAGTCCAGCTGGTACAAGCGATCCAGCCGAGTACACAGGCATTTCAGCATCTACACAAGGAGACTCGGACCAGATAAGCTACCAGCTTCAGGACATGCATCTAGAAGAAGTCTCTACACCAGTGGTGCTACCAGGAGCAATGACTAGGAGCAGATCAAGAGCACTCTTCCACAAGTTCAGCTTATGGGTCGACAAGCTCCTAGAGGAAGATCAACTAAGGACAGTGGGCTAGAAGTGCAAAGAAGAGTCCTAAGGCTTCTCAACAATGCAAGGGACTTCAGAGAATTGGGCTTTAGTGGCAAGAGAGGTCAGGGCCCAAAGATTCCTAACCCTACTCCAAGTCGAAGACTAGGAGCAAGGCGCGTGCATGCCACAAGGACGGCCACCTTCCATTTCTTGGCCGTGAGGTAAGAAAGGTAAGTTTTCAATTCTAATATATGCCTCTTTCTGTTTTGCAGGGTAGGATCTAGATTGTTTACATTTTTGAGTCAAAGACATTTTAGGAATAGGTCCTTTTTCGGTTATGCACTTTTGTACATTTTCCATTTGTGCACTTTTGTAATCTTTCCTTTTCTTTCTTTGGGTCGACCCTAGAAGATCAAGCTGTCGAGCATATTAATAAGGCTCCTTCCAGCATTGTACTTCGACAACCTTTTTGATAATTAATAAAGATCGAATTTTCTTTCAACAAGTTATTCTCTCAAGAGACTTGTGCGCTTAGAACCTAGTTGACACCAGCCCTCCTAGCTCTAAGTCTGTGATTTATCACGAGGTTCATCACCCCTCGTGTGGTTCACTTCACCCGTCCATCCAATACCAATCAGAAAAGCCCTATCCAGAAGCTTAAGGTCGAGTTTCTCACCTAAACTTCTCGAAACAGCCCACGCGCATCCAAGCCTTGAATCGAGGCTTGTATCACATGCGTTATGCTTCGTTTATAAGCCTTTACTCAATAAGAACCAATGATCAGTTTAGAATAGTCATATTAACTGTCTGATGAACCTGACATGTCCGCACAAAATCGTCCGTAACTTTTGATTTTGAGGTCAGAATAACACGAATCCAATGCCCATATTAAGCTTGCTAAATTTTCTATATTTTGGAAAAATTGGAGACAGAAATAGAGATGAAAAAGAGTCCAAGTAATCCAATCTCTCCCAAACTGCGTGATGCCACGCTTTATACTTCATTTATAAGCCCTTACTTAAAGAGCAACAACGATCAGTTTAGAATGATTACTTTAATTGGCCGATCAACTTGACTTGTCCGCACTAAATCGTCCGTAACTTTGTATTTAGATCTCAGAATGACACAAATCCAGTGCCCACGTTAAGCTAGCTCAATTTTTGATATTGTATGAAATTTTGAGACAGAAATATATATACAACAATGTGTCCAAGTATTCCAATCTATCCAAAACTGTGTGATGCCATGCATTATGCTTAATTTATAAGCATTTACTCAATGAGCGCCAATGATCAATTTTGGATTAATCATATTAACAGGCCGATGAAATTGACATGTACGCACTATATCGTCAATAACTTGTGATTTTGAGCTCAGAATGACACGAATTCGATGCGCACGTTAAGCTAGATAAATTTTCTATATTTTAACAAAATCTGAGGCAGAAATTGAGACGACAAAGCATCCAAGTAATCCAATCTATCCAAACTATGTGATGCCATTTATTATGCTTGATTTAGAAGCCTTTACCCAATGAGCACCGATGATCACTTTAAATCTAAGTAATCAAATCTATCCCGAATAGCGTGATGCCAGACATTGTAATGATCAGTTAAGAATGATCATTTTAACTGGCCGATTAACTTGACATGTCCGCACTATATTGTCCGTAACTTTTGATTTAGAGCTCCGAATGACACGAATCCAATGCCCACTTTAACCTAGCTCAATTTTATATATTTTGACAAAATTATATATAGAAATAGATACGACAAAACATCCAAGTAATCCAATCTATCTCGAACTGTGTGATGCCATCATTATGCTTCATTTATAAGCCTTTTCTTAATGAGTACCAATGATCAGTTTAGAATAATCACTTTAACTGGCCGATCAACTTGACATATCCACACTAACTCATCTATAACTTTTTATTAGAGTTCAGAATGACACAAATCCAATGTCCACGTTAAGCTAACTAAGTTTTCTATATTGTGAAAATATTATAGACAGAAATTGAGACGACAAAGCGACCAAGTAATCCAATCTATCCCAAACTGTGTGATATCATACATTATGGTTCATTTATAAGCCTTTACTCAATGAGTACCAATGATCAGTTAAGAATGATCATTTTAACTGGTCGATCAACTTGACATGTCCGCACTAAATCGTCTGTAACTTTCAATTTAGAGCTGACAAAATCACGAATCCAATGCAAACATTAAGCCAGTTCAATTTTCTATATTGTGACAAAATTTAAGACAGAAATAGAGACTACAAAGTATCCAAGTAATCCAATCTATTCCAAACAGCGTGATGTCATGCTATATGCTTCATTTATAAGCATTTACTTAATGAGCACAATTGATCAGCTTAGAATGATCAGTTGAATTGGCCAATCATCTTGACATGTCCGCACTAAATCATCCGAAACTTTTGATTTAGAGCTTAGAATGACACGAAGCCAATGACCACGTTAAACTAGCTCAATTTTCTATAATGAGACAAAATTTCAGAAAGAACTAGATACCACAAAGCATCCTAGTAATCTGTTTGATCCCGCACAGCGTGATGCCATGCATTATGCTTCACTTATAAGCCTTTACTCAATGGGTACCAATAATCAGTTAAGACTGATCATATTAACAGGCCGATCAACATGACATGTCACACTAAATCGTCCGTAGCTTTTGATTTAGAATTCCAAATGACACGAATCCAATGCCAATGTTAAGCTAGCTCAATTTTCTGTATTGTCACAAAATTTGAGAAAAAATAACATATGACAAAGCGTACAAGTATTCAAATCTATCCGAAACTGTGTGATCTCATGCATTATTTTTCATTACAAAGCTTTTATGCCCATGTTAAGCTAACTGAATTTTCAATATTGTTATAAAATTTGAGACATAAATAGATATGACAAAGCGTCCAAGTAATCCAATCTATCCCGAACTGTTTGAAGTAATGCATTTTGCTTTATTTATAAGCCTTTACTCAATGAACACCAATGATCAGTTTAGAATGATCACTTTAACTGGCCGATCAACTTGACATATCCTCACTAAATCGTTCGTAACTTTTGATTTAGAGCTTAGAATGACACGAATCCACTGCCCACGTTAATTTAGCTCAATTGTCTTTGTTTTGACAAAGTTTGAGGCAAAAACAGATATGAAAAAGTGTTCAAGTAATCCAATCTAACCAAAACTGCGTGATGTCATGCATTATGCTTTATTTATAAGCCTTTACACAATGAGAACCAATGATCAATTTAGAATGATCAATTTAATTGGGCGATCAACTTGACATGTCTTCACTAAATCGTTCATAACTTTTGATTTATAGCTCATAATGACACGAATCAAATGTCTAAGTTAAGTTAGGTCAATTTCCTATATTGTGACAAAGTTTGAGACATAAATAGATACAAAAAATGTTCAAGTAATCCAAGCTAGCCAAAACTGCGTGATGCCATGCATTTTGCTTCATTTATAATCATTTACTCCATGAGCACCAATGTTTAGTTTAGAATGATCTCTTTAACTGGCCGATCAACTTGACATGTCCGCACTAAATTTTCCTAACCTTTGGTTTTGATCTCAGAATGACAAGAATCCAATGCCCACGTTAAAATAGCTCAATTTTCTATATTTTGACAAACTTTTAGTCAGATATAAATATGACAAAGGGTCCATGTCATCCAATCTCGGAACTGCATGATTCAATGAATTATGTTTCATTTATAAGCCTTTACTCAATGAGGATCAATGATCAGTTTAAAATGATCACTTTAACTGGCCGATAACCTTGACATGTCCACGTTAAATTGTCCGTAACTTATGATTTAGAGCTCAAACTGACACGAATCCAATGCCCACGTTAAGCTAGCCCAATTTTCAATATTGTGACAAATTTTGAGACAGAAATAGATACGAAAAAATGTTCAAGTAGTCCAATCTAGCCAGAACTGCGTGATGCCATGCATTATGCTTCATTTATAGGCCTTTACTCAATGAGCACCAATGATCCGTTTAGAATGATAACTTTAACTGGACGATCAACTTTACATGTCCGCACTAAATCGTCCGTGATTTTTTATTTAGAGCTTAGAATAACACGAATCCATTGCCCATGTTAAGTTAGTTCAATTTTCTATATTGTGGCAAAATTTGAGATAGAAATATATAGGAAAAAGCGTTCAAGTAATCCAATCTAGCAAAAACTGTGTGACGCCATGCATTATGCATTATTTATAAGCCTTTACTCAATGAGCACCAATAATCAGTTTAGAATGCTAAATTTAACTGGGCAATCAATTTTACATATCTGCACTAAATCGTACATAACTTTTGATTTATAGCTCATAATGACACGAATCCAATGCCCACGTTAATCTAGCTCAAGTTTCTATATTGTGACAAAATCTGACACAAAAATAGATATGAAAGACCGTTCTAGTAATCCAAGCTAGCCCAAACTTCGTGATGCCATGCATTTTGCTTCATTTATAAGCCTTTACTCAATGAGCACCATTGATCAGTTTAGAATGATAACTTTAACTAGCTGATCAACTTGACATGTTTGCACTAAAGCATCCATAACTTTTGATTTATAGCTCATAATGACACGAATCCAATATCCACATTGAGCTAACTCAATTTTTAATATTGTGACAAAATTTGAGACAGAAATAGATACAAAAAGTGTTCAAGTAATCCAAGCTAGCCAAAACTGCGTGATGCCATGCATTTTGCTTCATTTATAAGCCTTTACTCAATGAGCATCAGTGATCAGTTTAGAATAATCACTTTAACTGTCCGATCATCTTGATATGTCTGCACTAAATCGTATGTAACTTTTGATTAAGAGCTTTGAATCACACGATCCAATGCCCACGTTAAGCTAGCTCAGTATTCTATATTGTGATAAAATTTGAGTCATAAATAGATACGACAAAGCGTCCAAGTAATCTAATCTATCCGAACTGCTTGATGTAATTTATTATGCTTCATTTATAAGCCTTTACTCAATGAGCACCAATTCACACGTTAAGTTAGCTCAATTTTCTATAATTTTATAAAATCTGAGAAAGAAATAGACACAAAAAAGCGTCCATGTAATCCAATATATCCCGAACTGCGTGATGCCGTGCATTATGCTTCATTTATCTGCATTTACTCAATGAGCACCAATGATCAGTTTAGAATTATCACTTTAACTGCCCAATCAACTTGAGATATCCACATTAAATCGTCCATAACTTTTGATTTAGAGATCAGAATGACACGAATCCAATGCCCACGTTAAGCTAGCTCAATTTTCTATATTGTGACAAAATTTGAAACAGAAATAGATACCAAAAAGCATTCAAGTAATTCAATCTAGCCAAAACTGAGTGATGCCATGTATTATGCTTCATTTATAAGCCTTTTCTCCATGAGCACCAATGGTCAGTCTAGAATGATCACTTTAACTAGGCGATCAACTTGAAATTTCTGCTCTAAATTGTCCATAACTTTTGATTTAGAGCTTAGAATAACACGAATCTGATGCCCACATTAAGCTAGCTCAATTTTCTATATTGCGACAAAATTTGAGACATAAATAGATACGAAAAAGCGTCCATGTAATCCAATCTATCCCAAACTGCGTGATGCAATGCATTATGCTTCATTTATAAAACTTTACTCAATGAGCACCAACTATCAGTTTAGAATGATCACTTTAACTGGCCGATCAACTTGACATGTCCACATTAAATCGTCCCTAACTTTTAATTTAGAGCTTAGAATGACACGAATCCAATGCCCACATTAAGCTAGCTCTATTTTCTATATTACGACAAATTTTGAGACAAAAATAGATACGACAAAGCGTTCAAGTAATCCAATTTATCCTCAATTGCTTGATGTCATGCATTATGCTTCATTTATAAGCCTTTTCTCAATGAGCACCAATGATCAATTTAGAATGAACACTTCAACTAGCCGATCAACTTGACATTTCCGCACTTAATATCCGTAACTTTTGATTTAGAGCTCAAAATGACACGAATCCAATGCCTACGCTAAGCTAGCTAAATTTTCTATATTTTAACAAAACTTGAGACAGAAAAAGATACGAAAAAGTGTCAAGTAATCCAATCTAGCCAAAACTGCGGGATGCCATGCATTATACTTCATTTATTAGCCTTTACTCAATGAGCACCAGTTATCAGTTTAGAATGATCAATTTAATTGAGGGATCAACTTGACATTTCTGAACTAAATCGTCCATAACTTTTGATTTATAACTATAATGACAAGACTCTAACGCTCATGTTAATCTAGCTCAATATCCTATATTGTGAGAAAATTTGAGACAGAAAGATACAAAAAGCGTTCAAGTAATCCAAGGTAGCCAAAACTGCTTGATACCATGCATTTTGCTTCATTTGTAAGCCTTTACTAAATGAAGACCAATGATTAGTTTAGAATGATCACTTTAACAGGCCGATCAACTTGACATGTTCGCTCTAAATCGTCCTAACTTTTTATTAAGAGCTCAGAATGACACGAATCCAATGCCCACGTTAAGCTAGCTAAATTATCTATATTTTGATAAAATTTGAGACATATATAGTTACGAGAAAGCGCCCATGTAATCAATTCTATTCCAAACAGCGTGATGCCATGCATTATGCTTCATTTATAAGCCTTTACTCAATGAGGACCAATGATCAGTTTAGAATGATCACTTTAACTGGCTGATCAACTTGAAATGTCCGAATTAAATCATCTGTAACTTATGATTTAGAGCTCAAACTGACACGAATCCAATGCCCATGTTAAACTACCTCAATTTTCAATATTGTGACAAAATTTGTGACGAAAATAGATACAAAAAGGTGTTCAAGTAATCCAATCTAGCCAAAACTACGTGATGCCATACATTATGCTTCATTTATAAGCCTTTACTCAATGAGCACCAATGATATGTTTAGAATGATCACTTTAACTCGCCGATAAACTTGACATGTCTGCAGCAAATCATTCGTAACTTTTGATTTAGAGTATAGAATAACACGAATCCAATGCCCATGTTATGTTAGTTCAATATTCTATATTGTGAGAAATTTTGAGACGGAAATAGATACGACCAAAGCGTCCAAGTAATCCAATCTATCCCGAACTGCGTGATGCTCTGCATTATGCTTCATTTATGAGCACCAATGATATGTTTAGAATGATCACTTTAACTCGCCGATAAACTTGACATGTCTGCAGCAAATCATTCGTAACTTTTGATTTAGAGTATAGAATAACACGAATCCAATGCCCATGTTATGTTAGTTCAATATTCTATATTGTGAGAAATTTTGAGACGGAAATAGATACGACCAAAGCGTCCAAGTAATCCAATCTATCCCGAACTGCGTGATGCTCTGCATTATGCTTCATTTATAAGCCATTACTCAATGAGCACCAATTATTAGTTAAGAATGATCATTTTGACTGGGCAGTCAACTGGACATGTTTGCACTAAATCGTCCATAGCTTTTGATTTATAGCTCATAATGACACGAATCGAATGCCGACGTTAAGATTGCTAAATTTTTTTTATTGTGAGAAATTTTGAGACAAAATAGATACAAAAGAGAGTTCAAGTAATCCAAGCTAGCGAAAACTGCGTGATGACATGCATTTTGCTTCATTTATAAGTCTTTACGTAATGAGCACCAATGATCAGTTTAGAATGATAACTTTAACTGGCCGATCAACTTGAAATGGCTGCACTAAATCGTCACTAACTTTTGATTTAGAGCTCAGAATGACACGAATCCAATGCCCACGATAAGCTAGCTAAATTTTCTATATTGTGACAAAATTTTAGATAGAACTAGATACGAAAAATTGTTCAAGTAATCCAACCTAGCCAAAACTGCGCGATCCCATGCTTTATGCTTCACGTATAAGCGTTTACTAAATGAGAACCAATGATCATTTGAAAATGATCAATTTAACTGGACGATCAACTTGATATGTTTGCACTAAATCGTCTATAACTTTTGATTTATAGCTCATAATTACACGAATCCAATGTCCACATTAATGCAGTTAAATTTTCTATATTGTGACAAAATTTGAGAGAGAAACATACACAACAAAATGTTCAAGTAATCCAAGCTAGCCATTACTGCATGATGCCATGCATTTTGCTTCATTTATAAGCATTTACTCAATGAGCACCAATGATCAGTTTAGAATGATCAATTTAATTGGGCGATCAACTTGACATGTCTTCAACAAATCGTCCATAACTTTTGAGTTATAGCTTATAATGAAATGAATATAATGCCTACGTTAAGCTAGCTCAATTTCCTTTAGTATGAAAATTTGAGACTGAAATAGATACAAAAAACGTTCAAGTAATCCGAGCTAGCGAAAAGTGCGTGATGCCATGCATTTTGCTTCATTTATTAGTCTTTAATTAATGAGCACCAATGATCAGTTTAGAATTATCACTTTAACTAGGCCATCGATTTGACATGTGTACATTAAATCGTTTGTAACTTTTGATTTAGAGTTCAGAATAACACGAATCCAATGACCACGTTAACCTAGCTCAATTTTCTATATTGTGACAAAATTTGAGATTGAAATAGATACGAAAAAGCGTTCAAGTAATCCAAGCTAGCCAAAATTGCGTGATGCCATGCATTTGCTTCATTTATAAGCATTTACTCAATGAGCACCAATGATCTGATTAGAATGATCACTGTTACAGGCCCATCAACTTGACATGTCCGCACTAAATTGTCCGTAACTTTTGATTTAGAGCTCACGATGACACGAACAAATGGCCACGTTAAGTTAGCTTAATGTTTCATATTGTGAAAAAATTTGAGACATAACTAGATACGACAAAGAGTCCAAGTAATTCAATCTATCCTAAACTACGTGATGCCATGCTTTATGCATCATTTACTTAATGAGCACCAATGATAAGTTTAGAATGATCACTTTAACTGGCCGATCAACTTGACATGTCCGAACTAAATCGTCCGTAACTTATATTTTGGAGCTCATAATGACAAGAATCCAATGCCAACGTTAAACGAGCTCAGTTTTCTATATTGTGACAAAATTTGAGACAGAAATAGATACAACAACGTGTCCAAGTAATCTAATCTGTCCCGAACTGCGTGGTGGCATGCATTATGATTCATTGATAAGCTTTTACTCAATGAGCACCAATGATCAGTTTAGAATGATCACTTTAACTGGCCGATCAACTTCACATGTCCGCGCTAAGTCGTCTGTAACTTCTGATTTAGAGCTCAGAATGACACAATTTTAACGCCCACGTTAAGCTAGCTCAATTTTCGATATTGTGACAAAGTTTTAGACTGAAATAGATATAAAAAATGTTCAAGTAATCCAATCTAGCCAATAATGCGTGATGCCATGCATTATGCTTCATTTATAAGCTTTTACTCAATACGCACAGTACGCCGATGAATTTGACATGTCCGCACTAAATCATCCGTAACTTATGATTTAGAGCTCATATTGACCACGTTAATCTATCTCAATTTTCTATATTGTGATGAAATTTTAGACCGAAATATATACAAAAAATGCTCAAGTAATCCAATGTATGCAAAAATGCGTGATGTCATGCATTATGATTCATTTATAAGCCTTTATTCAATGAGCACAAATGATCAATTTAGAATGATATCTTTAAGTATGCGATCAACTTGACATGTCCGCAACTTTAAAATTGCTTCAACAAGTCCTCCAAGTAGTCAAATCTTTCCAAAACTACGTGATGTCATGCATTATGCTTCATTTATAAGCCTTTAATCAATGAGCACCAATGATCAGGAATGATCAATTTAATTGGGCGATCAAGTTGACATTTCCGCACTAAATCATCCGTAACTTTTGATTTAGAGCTCAGAATGACACGAACCAAACGCCACGTTAAGCTAGATCAATTTTCTATATTGTGAAAAACATTTACACATAAATAGATACGGCAACACGTCCATGTAATCCAATCTAACCTGAAGTCCGTGATGTCATGCATTATTCTTCATTTATATGCTTTCACTCAAAAGCACCAATGATCAGTTTAGAATAATCACTTTAACAGGCCGATCAACTTGATATGCCCGCACTAAATCGTCCGCAACTTTTGATTTAGAGCTAATCATGACACAAATCCAATGCCCACGTTAAGCTAGCTTATTTTTCTATATTTTGACAAAATTTGAGATAGAAATACATACGAAAAAGTGTTCAAGTAATTCAAGCCTTTACTCAATGAGCACCAATGATGAGTTTAGAATAATCACGTTAACTAGGCGATCAACTTGACATGTCCAAAATAAATCGTCCGTAACTAGCTATTTAGAGTTCAGAATAACACGAATCCAATGCCCATGTTAAGCTAGCTCATTTTTCTATATTGTGAAAAAATTTGACACATAAATAGATACGACAAAATGCCCAAGTAATCCAATCTGTCCCGAACTGCGTGATGTCATGCATTATGCTTCATTTATAACCCTTTACTCAATGAGCACCAAGAAACAGTTTAGAATAATCACTTTAAGTAGGCGATCAACTTGACATGTCTGCCCAAAATCGTCCGTAACTTTTGATTTAGAGCTCAGAATAATACGAATCCAATGCCCATGTTAAGGTAGCTCAATTTTCTATATCGTGACAAAATTTGAGACAGAAATAGATACGATAAAGCATCCAAGTAATCCAATCTATCCCAAACTTGTGATGTCTTGCATTATGTTTCATTTATAAGCCTTTACTCAATGACCACCCATGATCAGTTTAGAATGATCACTTTAACTGGCCAATCAACTTGACATGTACGCATTAAATCGACTCTAACTTTTCATTTACAGCTCTGAATGACATGAATCCGACGCCCAAGTTAAGTTAGCTCAATTTTCTATATTGTGAAAAATTTTGAGACAAAAATATATACGACAAACCGTCCATGTAATCCTATCAATCCCGAACTGCGTGATACCATACATTATGCTTTATTTATATGCCTTTACTTAATGAGCACCAATGATCAGTTTAGAATAATCGCTTTGACGTGCCCATCAACTTGACATTTCTGCACTAAATCGTCCTTAACTTTTGATTTAGAGCTCAGAATGACACGAATCCAATGCCCACGTTAAGCAAGCTCTATTTTCTACATTTTGATAAAATTTGAGAGAGAAATAGATAAGACAATGCGTCCAAGTAATCCAATCTGTCCCGAACTGCGTTATGTCATGCATTATGCCTCATTTATAAGCCTTTACTCAATGAACACCAATGATCAGTTTAGAATGATCACTTTAAGTAGGCGATCGACTTGACATGTCCCCAAAAAATCATCTGTAACTTTTGATTTAGAGCTCTGAATAACACGAATCCAATACCCATGTTATGCTAGCTCAATTATGTATATTGTGACAAACTTTGAACTCAATTCTGTATATTGTGACAAACTTTGAGACAAAAATAGATTCGACAAACGTCCAAGTAATCCAATCTATCCCGAACAGCGTGATGTCATGCATTATGCTTCATTTATAAGCCTTTACTAAATGAGCACCACTGATCAGTTTAGAATGATTGCTTTAACTGGCCGATCAACTTGACATGTCCGCAATAAATAACTTGTAACTCTTGATTTAGCACTCTGAATGACATTAATCCAATGCCCACGTTAAGCTAGCTTAATTTTCTATAAGGGGATAAAATTTGAGACAAAAATAGATACGACACGGCGTCCATGTAATCCAATCTATCCCGAACTGAATGATGCCATGCATTATGCTTCATTTATATGCCTTTACTCAATGAGGACCAATGATTAGTTTAGAATAATCACTTTAACTGGCCGATCAACTTCACATGTCCGCACCAATTCGTCCGTAACTTTTGATTAGAGCTCAGAATGACACAAATCCAATGCCCACATTAAACTAGCTCAATATTCTATATTTTGACATAATTTGAGACTGAAATGGATACGACAACGCATCCAAGTAATCTAATCTGTCCCAAAATGCGTGATGTCATGCATTATGCTTCATTTATAAGCCTTTACTCAATGAGCATCAATGATCAGTTTAGAATGATCATTTTAAGTAGGCGATCAACTTGACATGACCGCACTAAATTGTCTGTACCTTTTGATTTAGAGCTCAGAGTGACACAAATCCAATGCCCACATTATGCTAGCTCAATTTTCTATATTGTGATGAAATTTGAAACCAAAATAGATACAAAAAAGCGTTCAAGTAATCCAATCTATGCAAAACTGCATGATGTCATGCATTATGCTTTATTTATAAGCCTTTACTCAATGAGCACCAATGATCAGTTTAGAATGATCACTTTAAGTAGGCGATCAACTTGACATGTCCGCACTAAATTTTCTGTACCTTTTGATTTAGAGCTCAGAGTGACACAAATCCAATGCCTACGTTATGCTAGCTCAATTTTCTATATTGTGATGAAACTTGAAACCGAAATAGATAAAAAAGCGTTCAAGTAATCCAATCTATGCAAAATGGCATGATGCCATGCATTATGCTTCATTTCTAAGCCTTTACTAAATGAGCACAACTGATCAGTTTAAAATGATCACTTTAACAGGCTGATAAACTTGACATGTCCGCATTAAATCGTCCGTAACTTTTGATTTGGAGCTTAGAATGACACGAATCCAATAACCACGTTAAGCTAGTTCAATTTTCTATATTGTCAAAAAATTTGAGACAGAACTATATACGACAAAGCATCCAAATAATCCAATCTATCCCAAACAGAGTGATGCCATAGATTATGCTTCATTTATAAGTCTTTACTCAATGAGTACGAATGATCATATTTGAATAATCATATTGACTGGTTGTTCCACTTCACATGTCCGCACTAAATTGGCCGTAAATTTTGATTTAGAGCTAAAAATGATATGAATCCAATGACCACGTTAAGCTAGTTCAATTTTCTATATTTTTACAAAATTTAAGACTAAATTTGATTCAAAAAGTCCAATAAGTAACCAATTCTATCCAATTTTGTGTGATGTCATACATTATGCTTCATTTATACACCTTTACTCAAAGACTACCAATGATCAGTTTTGAATAATCATATTAACTGGTCGATCCACTTGATATGTACGCACTAAATCGTTCGTAAATTTTGATTTAGAGCTCAGAATGACACGAATTCAATGCCCACGTTAAGCTAGCTCAATTTTCTATATTTTGATAAAATTTAAGACTAAATTTGCTTTGAAAAGTCCTCTAAGTAATCAAATCAATGTAAAACTTTGTGATGTTATGTATTATGTTTCATTTCTAAGCCTTTACTCAATGAGTACCAATGATCGGTTTTGAAAAATCATATTAATTGGTTGATCCACTTGACATATCCGCACTAAATCGTCCTTAAATTTTGATTTAGACCTCAGAATGACACGATTCTAATGCCCACATTAAGCTAGCTCAATTTTCTATATTTTGTCAATATTTACTACTAAATTTGCTTCGAAAAGTCCTCCAAGTAATCAAATCTATCCAAAACTGTGTAATGTCATGCAGCTTGAAATGATCATTCTAACTTACCGATAAATTTGACATATCTAAATTTGATTTATAGCTCAGAATGACACGAATCCAATGCCCACATTAGTCTAGTTCAGTTTTCTATATTGCGACAAAGTTTGAGACAGAACTAGATATGACAAAGCGTCCAAGTAATCCAATCTATCCCAAACTGTGTGATGTCATGCATTATGGTTCATTTATAAGACTTTATTCAATGACAACCAATGATCAGTTTAGAATGAGCACTTTAACGGGCCAATCAACTTGACATGTCCGCACAAAGCGTCCATGTAATCCAATCCATCCAGACTGGGTGTTGCCAAGCATTATTTATTATTTATAAGCTTTTACTCAGTAAGCACCAATGATCAGTTTAGAATGATCATTTTAACTGGCCAATCAACTTGTCATGTCTGCACTAAATCGTACATAACTTTTGATTTCTAGCTCAATATGATACGAATCCAATGACTCATTTATAAGCCTTACTTAATAAGCACCAATGATCAGTTTAGAATGATCATTTTAACTCGGCGATCAACTTTACATGACCGCACTAAATCGTCCGTAACTTTTGATTTAGAGCTCAGAAACACACAAATCAAATGCCCACGTTAAGCTAGCTCAATTTTCTATAATGTAACAAAATATGAGACAGAAATAGATACGACAAAGCGTCCAAGTAATCCAATCTATCCAAAACTGTGTGATGCCATGCATTATTCTTCATTTATAAGCCTTTAATCAATCAACACAAATGATCAGTTTAGAATGATCACTTTAAGTGGCCGATCAACTTGACATGTCTGGACTAAGTTGTCCAGAACTTTTGATTTATAGCTCAGAATGACCTGAGTCAAATGCTGACGTTAAACTAGCTCAATTTTCTATATTGTGACAAAATTTGAGACATAATTAGATCCAATCCTTCCCAAACTGTGTAATGCCATGCATTATTTTCATTTATAAGCTTTTACTTAATGAGCACCAATGATCAGTTTAGAATGATCATTTTAACTGGCCGATCAACTTCTCATTTCTGCCCTAAATCGTCCATAACTTTTGATTTATATCGGAGAATGACACGAAACAATTGCCCACATGAAGCTAGTTCAATTTTCTATGTTGTGACAAAATTTAAAATAGAACTAGATACAACAATCTATCCCAACTACTTGATGCCATGCTTTATGCTTCATTTATAAGCTATTATTTAATGAGCACCAATGATCTGTTTACATTGATCACTTTAACTTGTCACTCAACTTGACACATCCACATGAAATTGTTTGTAACTTTTGATTTAGAGCTCAGAAGCACATGAATCCAATGCCCACGTTGAGCTACCTCAATTTTCTATATTGTGGAAAAATTTGAGACAAAAATAGACACGACAAAGCGTCCAAGTAATGCAATCTATCCAAAACTGTGTGATGTCATGCACTATGCTTCATTTATAAGCCTTTACTCAATCAGCACCCATGATTAGTTTTGAATAATCATATTAACTGGCCGATCAACTTGACATCTATGCACTAAATCGTCTGTAACTTTTGATTTAGAGCTCAGAATGAAACAAATCCAATGCCTACGTTAAGCTCGCTCAATTTATAATATTTTGACAAAATTTGAGGTCGAAATAGAGACGACAAAGCTTCCATGTAATCTAATCTATCCAAACTCATTGATGTCATGCATTATCTTTCATTTATAAGGCTTTACTTAATGAGCACCAATGATCAGTTTAGAATGATCACTATAACTTGCTGATCACCTTGAAATAACTGGACTACATCCTCTATAACTTTTGATTTAAAGCGTAGAATTACAGGAATCCAATGCCCACGTTAAGCTAGCTCAATGTTCTATAGTGTGACAAAATTTGAGATAGAAATAGATATGACAAAGCGTCCAAGTAATCCAATCCATTCCAAACTCTGTGATGCCATTCATTATTTTTCATTATTAAGCTTTTACCTAATGACCACCAATGATCAGTTTAAAAGATCATTTTAACTGCCCAATCAACTTGTCATGTCTGCACTAAATCGTCCATAACTTTTGATTTATAACTCAAAATGACATGAATCAAATGCCCACATTAACCTAGCTCAATTTTCCATATTTTGACAAAATTTGAGACAAATATAGAGACGACAAAGCATCCAAGTAATCCAATCAATCCCAAACTGCTTGATGCCATGCATTATGCTTCATTTATAAGCCTTTACTTAATGAGCACCAGTTTAGATTGATCACTTTAACTGTCCGATCATCTTGAATTTTCAGCACTAAATCGTCTGTACCTTTTGAGTTATAGCTCGGAAACCCAAGTAGTCCAATCTATCCAAACTGCTTGATGCCATGCATTATGCTTCATTTATAAACCTTTACTTAATGAGCAACAATGATGAGTTTAGAATGATCACTTTAACTGGCCACTCAACTTGAGATGTGCACATTAAATCGTCCGTAACTTTTGATTTAGAGCTCAGAATGAGCCGAATCAGATGCCCACACTAAGCTAGCTCAATTTTCTATATTGTTACAAAATTTGAGACAGAAATAGACACGACTAAGTGTCCAACTAATCCATTCTATCCAAAACTATGTGATGCCATGCATTATGCTTCATTTATAAGCCTTTACTCAATAAGCACCAATGATCAGTTAAGAATAATCATATTAACGGGCCGATCAACTTGACATGTCCGTACTAAATTGTCCGTAACTTTTGATTTTGATCTCCGAATGACACCGAGTCTAGTGCCCACGCCAAAACTAGATAAATTTTATATATTTTCACAAACTTTGAAACATAAGTAGAGACGACAAAGCGTACAAGTAATACAATCTATCCCAAACTGCGTGATCCCATAAATTATGCTTCATTTATAAGCCTTTACTCAATGAGCACCAATGATCAGTTTAGAATAATCATATTAACTGGCCGATCAACTTGACATGTCCACACAAAATCGTCTGTACTTTTGATTTATAGCTCAGAATAACACAAAACTAATGCCCACGTTAAGGTGCCTCAATTTTCTATATTTTGACGAAATTTAAGACAAAAGTAGAGACGAAAAAGCTTCCAAGTAATCCAATCAATCCAAACTCCTTGATGCCATGTATTATGCTTCATTTATAAGGCTTTACTTAATGAGCACCAATGATCAATTTAGAATGATCACTTTAACTGGCTGGTCAACTTGATATATCTGCACTAAATCCTCCGTAACTTTTTATTTACAACTTACAATGACACAAATCCAATGCCCACGTTAAGCTAGCTCAATTTTGTATATTGTGACAAAATTTGAGATAGAAATAGATACGACAAAGTATCCATTTAATCCAATCCATCCAAAACTGCGTTATACCATGCATTATTTTTCATTATTAAGATTTTTCTTAATGAGCACCAATGATCAGTTTAAAAGATCATTTTAACTGGCTAATCAACTTGTCATGTCTGCACTAAATCGTCCATAACTTTTGATTTGTAACTCGGAATGATAAGAATCATATGCCCACATTAAGCTAGCTGAATTTTCAAAATTTTGACAAAATTTGTAACACAAATAGAGACGACAAAACATCCAAGTAATCCAATCTATCCAAACTGCTTGATTCTATGCGTTTTCCTTCATTTATAAGCCTTTACTTAATGAGCACCAATGAACAGTTTAGATTGATAACTTTAACTAGCCGATCAACTTGACTATTCCGCACTAAATCGTCTGTAGCTTCTGATTTAGAGCTCGGAATGACACGAATCCAATGACCACGCTAAGCTAGCTCAATTTTCTATAGTGTGACAAAATTTGAAAAAGAAATAGAGACGACAAAGCGTCCAAGTAATCTAATCAATCCTAACCTATGTGATGTCATGCTTTATGTTTTATTTATAAGCCTTTACTTAATTAGCAGCAATGATCAGTTTAGAATGATAAATTTAACTGGCCGATCAACTTGGCATGTCCACATTAAATCGTACGTAACTTTTGATTTAGGGCTTAGAATGACACGAATCCAATGCCCACGTTAACCTAGCTCAATTTTCCATATTTTGACAAAATTTGAGACAAAAATAGAGAAGAAAAAGTGTCCAAGTAGTCCAATTTATCCAAAATGCTTAATGTCATGCATTATGCTTCATTTACAACCCTTTACTTAATGAGCACCAATGATCAGTTTTGAATGATCACTTTAACTGGCCACTCGACTTGACATGTATGTACTAAATCATCTGTAACTTTTGATTTAGAGCTAATAATGACACGAATCCAATGTACACGTTAAGGTAGCTTAATTTTCTATATTGTAACAAAATTTAAGACATAAATATAGATGACGAAGCGTCCAAATAATCCAATCTATCCCAAAATGCATGATGTCATGTTTTATGCTTCATTTATAAGCCGTTACTTAATTAGCACCAATGATCAGATTAGAATGATCACTTTAACTAGCCACTCAACTTGACATGTATGTACAAAATCGTCCGTAACTTTTGATTCAGAGCTCAAAATGACACTAATCCAATGTCCATGTAAGCTAGCTTAATTTTCTATATTGTAACAAAATTTGAGACATAAATAGAGAAGACGAAGCGTACAAGTAATACAATCTATCCCAAAATGTGTTATGTCATGCATTATGATTTATTTATAAGTCTTTACTCAATGAGCACCATTGATCAGTTTAAAATAATCATATTAACTGACCGATCAATTTGACATGTCCGTACTAAATCGTCCATAACTTTGATTTTGATCTCAAAATGACACCGAGTTCAGTGCCCTTGTTAAAGCTAGATAAATTTTCTATATTTTGACAAAATTTGAGACTGAAGTAGAGACGAAAAAGCGTCCAAGTAATACAATCTATCCCAAACTACGTGATGTCATACATTAGGGTTCATTTATAAGCCTTTACTCAATGAGAACCGATGATTAGTTTAGAATAATCATACTTACAGGTTGATCAACTTGACATGTACGCACAAAATCATCTATACTTTTGATTTAGATCTCAGAATAACACTTATCCAATGCCCTTGTTAAGCTAGCTCAATTTTCTGTATATTGAATAAATTTGAGACAGAAATAGCAACGACAAAGCTTCCAAATAATCCAACCTATCCAAACTCCTTAATGCCATGCATTATACTTCATTTATAAGCCTTTATTTAATGAGCACCAATGATCAGTTTAGAATGACCATTTTAACTGGCCGATCAACTTGACATGTCTACACTAAATCGTATATAAGTTTAGATCTAGAGCTCAGAAACACACGAATCCAATGCCCATGTTAAGCTAGCTAAATTTTCTATAGTGTAGCAAAATTTTGAGACAAAAATAGATAAGACAAAACAACAAAATTCTCCAATCTATAAAACTGTGTGATGCCATGCATTATGCTTCATTTATAAGTCTTTACTCAATCCACACCAATGATCAATTTAGAATGATCACTTTAACTAGCCGATCAACTTGATATGTCCACACTAAGTCGTCCGTAACTTTTGATTTAGAGCTCAGAATGACACGAATCTAATGACCACGTTAAGATTGCTCAATTTTCTATATTTTGACAAAATTTGAGACAGAAATAGAGATGGCAAAGCGTCAAAGTAATCCAATCTATGCCAATATGCGTGATGCCATGCTTCATGTTTCATTTATAAGCTTTTACTTAATGAGAACCAATGATAATTTTAGAATTATCATTTTAACTTGCCGATCAACTTGATGTCCGCACTAAATTGTCCGTAACTTTTGTTTTAGAGCACAAAAACACAGGAATCCAATGGCCACGTTAAGATAGCTAAATTTTCTATAGTGAAACAAAATTTGATACATAAATAGAGACGACAAAGCGTTCAAGTAATCAAATCTATCAAAACCGCTTGATGCCATGCATTATGCAACATTTATAAGCCTTTACTTAATGAGCACCAATGATTAGTTTAGAATGATCACTTTAACTGGTCGATCAACATGACATGTCCACACTAAATCGTCCTTAACTTTTGATTTAGAGCTCAGAATGACATGAATCCAATGCCCACGTTATGCTAGCTCAATTTTCTATATTGTGATAATATTTTAGACAAAAATTGATGCGACAATGCATCTAAGTAATCCAATCCATCCCAAAATGTGTGACACCATGCATTATTTTCATTTATAAGCTTTTACTCAATGAGCACCAATCATCAGTTTAGAATGATCATTTTAACTGGCTGGTCAACTTGTCATGTCTGCACTAAATCGTCCATAACTTTTGGTTTATAGCTCAGAATGACACGAATCCAATGCCCACATTAATCTAGCTCAATTTTCTATATTGTAACAAAATTTGAGACAGCAGTAGAGATAGCAAAGCGTCCAAGTAATCCAATCTATCCCTAACTGTGTGATGCCATTCATTATGCTTCATTTATAAGCCGGTGGCCGATCAACTTGTCACGTCCACACTAAATCGTCTGTAACTTTTGATTTATAGCTCAGAATGACATGAATCCAATGCCCAAGTTAAGTTAGCTCAATTTTCTATATTTTGACAAAATTTGACACAGAAATAGAGACGACAAATCTTCCAAGTAATCCAAACAATCCTAAACTCCTTTATGACATGCATTATTCCTCATTTATAAGGCTTTACTTAATGAGCAGCAATGATCAGTTTAGAATTATCACTGTAACTGGCTGATCAACTTGAAATGTCTGCACTAAATCCTCCTTAACTTTTGATTTAGAGATCAGAATGACACGAATCCAATGCCCTTGTTAAGCTAGCTATATTTTCTATATTGTGACAAAATTTGAGATAGAAATAGATTCGAGAATGCATCCAAGTAATCCAATCCATCCCAAACAGTGTGATGCCATGCATTATTTTTCATTATTTAGCCTTTGCTTAATAAGCACCAATGATCAGATTAAAAGATCATTTTAACTGACAAATCAACTTGTCATGTCTGCACTAAATCGTCCATAACTTTTGATTTATAACTCAGAATGACATGAATCAAATGCCCACATTAAACAAGTTCAATTTTTTTATATTTTGATAAAATTTGAGACAGAGATAGAGACGAGAAAACATCCAAGTAATCAAAATCTATCCAAACTGCTTGATGCCATGCATTATGCTTCATTTACAAGCCTTTACTTAATGAGCACCAGTTGAGATTGATCACTTTAACTGGCCGATCAAGTTGACTTTTCAGCACTAAATCGTCTGTAGCTTTTGATTTATAGCTCGAGATTGACACGAATCCAATGCCCACGCTAAGCTAACTCAATTTTCTATGTTGTGACAAAATTTGAGACAGAAATAGAGACGACAAAGCGTCCAAGTAATCCAATCAATCCCAAACTACGTGATCCTATTCTTTATGCTTCATTTATAAGACTTTACTTAATGAGCACCAATGATCAGTTTAGAATGATCACTTTAACTGGTCGATCAACATGACAAGTCCGCTCTAAATTGTCAGTATCTTTTGATTTAGAGCTCAGAATGACACGAATCCAATGCCAACGTTAAGCTAGCTCAATTTTCTATATTGTAATAAAATTTCAGATAAAATTGATATGACAAAGCATCTAAGTAATCCAATCCATCCCAAACTGTGTGACACCATGCATTATTTTCATTTATAAGCTTTTACACAATGAGCACCAATGATCAGCTTAAAATGATCATTTTAAATGACCGGTCAACTTGTCATGTATGCACTAAATTGTTCATAACTTTTGGTTTATAGCTCAGAATGACATGAATCTCATGCCCACATTAAGCTAGTTAGATTTTTATATTGTGACAAAATTTGAAACAAAACTAGATATGACAAAGCGTCCAAGTAATCTAATCTATCCAAAACTGTGTGATGCCATGCATTATGCTTATTTATAAGCCTTAACTCAATGAGCCCCAATGATCAGTTTAGAATGATCACTTTTACTGGCCGATACACTTGACATGTCCGCACTAAATCGTCAGTAACTTTTTATTTAGAGCTCAGACTGACACAAATCCAATACCCACATTAAGCTAGCTAAATTTTCTATATTTCACAGATATTTGAGGCTGAAATAGAGATGAAAAAGCGTCCAAGTAATCAAATCTATCCAAACTGCATGATGCCATGCATTATACGTCATTTATAACCCTTTACTTAATGAGCACCAATGATCAATTTAGAATGATCACTTTAACTCGCCGATCATTTTGACTTGTCCGCTCCAAAAATCATCCGTAACTTTTGGTTTAGAGCTCAGAATGACATGAATCCAATGCCCACGTTAAGCTAGCTAAATTTTCTATATTGTTACAAAATTTGAGACATAAATAGATACGACAAAGCGCCCAAGTAATGAAATCTATCCCAAACTGCGTGATGCCATGAATTATTTTTCATTAATAAGATTTTACTGAATGAGCACCAATGATCAGTTTAGAATGATCATTTTAACTGGCATATCAACTTGACATGTCTAAACTAAATTGTCCATAACTTTTGATTTATAGCTCATAATGACACGAATCGAATGCCGACATTAAGCTAGTTCAAATTTCTATATTATGAAAAAATTTGAGATAGAACTAGATATGACAAAGCGTCTAAGTAATCCAATATATCCAAAACATGGTGATGCCATGCATTATGCTTCATTTTTAAGCCTTTACTCGATGAGCACCACTGATTTGTTTAGAATGATCACTTTAACTAAGCGATGAACTTTACATGTCCGCATTAAATCGTCCGTAACTTTTGATTTAGAGCTCAGAATAATACGAATCCATTGCGCTTGTTAAGCTACCTCAATTTTTTATATTGTGACAAAATTTGGGAGAGAAATAGATACGGCAAACTGTGTGATGCCATGCATTATTTTTCATGTATAAGCTTTTACTCATTGAGCACCTATGATTAGTTTAGTATGATCATTTTAACTGGCCTATCAACTTGTCATGTGTGCACTAAATGGTCCTTAACTTTTGATTTATAGCTCATAAAGGCACGAATCCAATGCCCACACTAAGCTAGTTCAGTTTTCTATATATAGACAAAATTTGAAAAAGAACTAGATATGACAAAGCGTCCAAATAATCCAATCTATCCAAAACTATGTGATGCCATGCATTATGCTTCATTTTTACACCTTTATTCAATGAGCACAAATAATCAGTTTAGAATGATCACTTTAACTGGCCGATCAACTTTACATGTTTGAACTAAATCGTCCGTAACTTTTCATTTAGAGCTCAGAATGACACGAATCCAATGCCCACGTTAAGCTAGCTCAATGTTCTATATTTTGACAAAATATTAGACGGAAAGAGAGAAGACAAACCGTCCAAGTAATCCAATCTATCCCAAACTCTATGATGCCATGCATTATGCTTCATTTATAAGCCATTAATTAATGAGCACCAATGATCATTTAAGAATGATCATTTTAACTGATCGATCAACTTGACATGTCCGCACTAAATCGTCTGTAACTTTTGATTTAGAACTCCAAAACACACGAATCCAATCCCCATGTTAAACAAGCTCAATTTTCTATATTGTAATAAAATTTAAGATAGAAATAGATATGACAAAGTTTCCAAGTAATCTAATCTATCCAAAACTGTGTGGTGTCATGCATTATGCTTCATTTATAAGCCTTTACTCAATGAGCACCAATGATCAGTTTAGAATGATCACTTTTACTAGCCGATAAACTTGACATGTCCGCACTAAATTGTCAGTAACTTTTTAATAAGAGCTCACAATGACACGAATGCAATACCCACGTTAAGCAAGCTCAAATTTCTCTATTTTGCAAAAATTTGAGACCAAAATAGAGACGACAAAGCGTCCAAGTAATCAAATCTATCCAAACTGCTTAATGCAATGCATTATGCATCATTTATAAGCCTTTACTTAATGAGCACCAATGATCAGTTTAGAAGGATCACTTTAATTAGCCGATCATCTTGACATGTCCGCTCCAAAAATCTATCACAAACTGCATGATGCAATGCCTTAGGCTTCTTTTATAAGCCTTTACTAAATGACCACCAATGATCATTTTAGAATGATCATTTTACCTGGCCGATCAACTTGACATGTCCGTCCTAAATCGACTATAAGTTTTGATTTCGAGCTCAGAATGACACGAATCTGTACACGTTAAGTTAGCTCAATTTTCTATATTTTAACAAAATTTGAGACGGAAATTGAGACGACAAAGCGTTCAAGTAATCCAATCTATCCAAACTGCTTTATGCCATGCACTATGCTTCATTTATAAGCCTTTACTTAATGAGCACCAATGACCAGTTTAGAATGATCACTTTAACAGGCCAGTAAAACTGACATGTCCGTACTAAATCGTACGTAACTTTTGATTTAGAGCTCAAAATGACACAAATCCAATGCCCATGTTAAGGTAGCTCAATTTTCTGTATTGTAACAAAATTTGATACAAAAATAGAAACAACAAAGCTTCCAAGTAATCCAATCTATCCAGCACTATGTGATGCTATGCATTATGCTTCATTTATCAGCCTTGACTCAATGTGCAGCAATGATCAGTTTAGAATAATCATATTAACTGGACGATCAACTTGACATGTCCGCACTAAATCGTTCGTAACATTTGATTTTGAGCTCAGAATGACACGAATCCAGTGTCCACGTTAAGCTAGATTTCTCTATATTTTGACGAAATTTGAGACTGAAATAGAGAAGGAAAAGCGTCCAAGTAATCAAATCTATCCCAAACTGACTGATGTCATGCTTTATGCTTCGTTTATAAGCCTTTACTCAATGATCACTTTAGAAAGATCACTTTAATTGGCCGATCAACTTGAAATGTCCGCACTAAATCGTCGGTAACTTTTGATTTAGAGATCAGATTGACACAAATCAAATACCCACGTTAAACAAGATCAATTTTCTATATCGTGATAAAATTTGAGAGAGAAATAGATACGACAAACGGTCCAAGTAATCCAATCCATCTCAAACTGCGTGATGGTATGATCATTTTAACTGGCCGATCAACTTGTCATGTGTGCACTAAATCGTCCTTAACTTTTGATTTATATCTCAGAATGACACGAATCCAATGCCCACATTAATCTAGTTCAATTTTCTATACGTAAACTAAAATTGAAAAAGAACAAGATATGACAAAGCATTCAAGTAATCCAATCTATCCAAAACTGTGTGATTCCATGCATTATGATTCATTTTAAGCCTTTACTTAATGAACACAATTGATCAGTTTAGAATGATCACTTTAACTTGCTGATCAACTTGGCATGTCCACACTCAATCATTACTAACTTTTGATTTAGAGCTTAGAATGACAACAATTCAATGCCCAAATTAAACTACCTCAATTTTCTACATTTCGACAAAATTTTAGACAGAAATAGAGACGACAAAATGTCCAAGTAATCGAATCTATCCAAACTGCTTGATGCCATTCATTATGCTTCGTTTATAAGCCTTTACGTAATGCGCACCAATGATCAGTTTAGAATGATAACTTTATTTGGCCTTTCAACTTGACATGTCCACACTAAATCGTCAGTAACTTTTGATTTAGAGCTCCGAAACACACGAATCCAATGCCCATGTTAAGCGAGCTCAATTTTTTATATTGTAACAAAATTTGATATAGAAATAGATATGATAAAGCATCCAAATAATCCAATTTATCCAAAACTGTGTGATGCCATGCAATTTGCTTCATTAATAAGCCATTACTCAATGAGCACCACTGATCAGTTTAGAATGATCACTTTAACTAGCCGATCAACTTAACATGTCCACACTAAATCGTCCGTAACCTTTTATTTAGAGCTCAGAATGACACGAATCCAATGCCCATGTTAAGCTAGCTCAATTTTCTATATTGTGACAAAATTTGAGAGAGAAAAAGGTACGACAAAGCGTCCAAGTAATCCAGTCTATCCAGAACTTTGTGATGCCATGCCTTTTTTTTCATTTATAAGCTTTTACTCAATGAGCACCACTGATCAGTTTAGAATGATCATTTTTACTAGCCACTCAACTTGACATGTCCGCACTAAATCGTACGTCACTTTTGATTTAGAGCTGAGAATAACATGAATCCAATGCCAATGTTAAGCTAGCTAAAATTTTTGTATTGTAACAAAATATGAGACAAAAATAGACACAACAAAGATTCCATGTAAGCCAATCTATCCAACACTATATTATGCCATACATTATGCCTCTTTTATAAGCCTTTGCTCAATGAGTAGCAATGATCTGTTTATAATAATCATATTAACTGGCCGATCAAGTTGACAAGTCCGCACTAAATCGTCAATTACATTTGATTTTGAGCTCAGAATGACATGAATCCAATGCCCACATTAAGCTAGATTTCTCTATATTTTGAAAAAATTTGAGACTGAAATAGAGACGACAAAGCATCCAAGTAATCAAATCTATCCAAAACTGCCTGATGTCATGCTTTATGCTTCGTTTTGAAGCCATTACTCAATGATCAGTTTAGAATAATCATTTTAACGGGCCAAGCAACTTGCCATGTACACACTAAATCGTCTGTAACTTTTGACTTAGAGCTCAGAAACACACGAATCCAATGCCCACGTAAAGGTAGCTCAATGTTCTATATTGCAATAATATTTGAGATAGAAAGAGATACGAGAACTCGTCCTAGTAATCCAATCTACCCAAAACTGTGTGATGCCATGCAATATGCTTCATTTATAAGCCTTTACTCAATGAGCACCAAGGATGAGTTTAGAATGATCACTTTAATTGGCCGATCAACTTGACATGTTTGCACTAAATTGTTGGTAACTTTTGATTTAGAGCTCAAGCTAATACGAATCCAATGCCCATGTTAAACTAGCTCAATGTTCTATATTTTGACAAAATTTGAGACAGAAAGAGAGATGACAAAGCGTTCAAGTAATCAAATCTATCCAAACTGCTTGATGCCATGCATTATCCGTCGTTTATAAGCCCTTACTTAATAAGCACCAATGATCAGCTAAAAATGATCACTGGAAGTGGCCGATCAATTTGACATGTCCGCACCAAAAATCGTCCGTAATTTTTGATTTAGAACTCAGAATGACACGAATCCAATGCCCACGTTAAGCTAACTCCATTTTATATATTGTGACAAAATTTGAGATAGAAATAGATACGACAAATCGTCCAAATAATCCAATCCATCCCAAACTGCGTAATGACATGCATTATTTTTCATTTATAAGCTTTTACTCCATGAGCACCAATGATCAGTTTGGAATGATCATTTTAACTCGCCGATCAACTTGTAATGTATGCACTAAATCGTCCATAACTTTTGATTAATACCTCAGAATTACACGAATCCAATGCCCACATTAAGCTAGTTCAATGTTCTATATTGGGAAATAATTTGAGATAGAACAAGATATGACAAAGCGTCCAACTAATCCAATTTATCCAAAACTGTGTGATGCAATGCATTATGCTTCATTTTTAAGCCTTTACTCAATGAGCACCAATGATTAGTTTAGATTGATCACTTTAACAGATCGATCAACGTGACATGTACGCACTAAATCATCCATAACTATTGATTTAGAGCTCAGAATGACACGAATTCAATGCCCACGTGAAACTAGTTCAATTTTCTATATTCTGACAAAATTTTCGACAAAAATAGAGAAGACAAAGCATCCAAGTAATCCAATCTATCCAAACTGGTTGATGCCATGCATTATGCTTCATTTATAAGCCTTTACGTAATGAGTACCAATGATCAATTTAGAATGATCACTTTAACTGGACGATCAGCTTAACATGTCCGCACTAAATCGTATGTATCTTTTGATTTATAGCTCAAAAAACACAAGAATGCAATACCCACGTTTAGCAAACTCAATTTCCTATATTGTAACAAAATTTTAGACAGAAATAGATACGATAAAGTATCCAAGTTATACAAACTATCCAAAACTGTGTGATGCCATGCATTATGCTTTATTTATAAGCTTTTACTCTATGAGCACCAATGATCAGTTTAGAATGATCACTTTAACAGAGCGACCAATTTGACATGTCCACACTAAATCGTTTGTAACTTTTGATTTAGAGCTCAAACTGACACGAATCCAATGCCCATGTTAAGCTAGTTTAATTTTCTATATTTTGACAAAATTTGAGACAGAAATAGACACGACAAAGCATCCAAGTAATCAAATCTATCCAAACTTCTTGATGTCATGCATTATGTGTCATTTATAAGCCTTTACTTAATGAGCACCAATGATCAGTTTAGAATGATCACTTTAAACGGTCGATCAACTTGACATGTCTGCACCAAAACTAGTCCGTAACTTTTGATTTTAAGCTCAAAATCACATGAATCCAATGCCCACGTTAAGCTAGATAAATTTTCTATATTTTGACAAAATTTGAGACAGAAGTGGAGATGACAAAGCGTCCAAGTAGTCCAATCTATCACAAACTGCGTGATGACATGCCTTAGGCTTCATTTAGAAGCCTTTTCTTAATGAACACCAATGATCAGTTTAGAATGATTACTTTAATTGGCCGATCAACTTTACATGTCCGCACTAAATCGTCTGTGATTATTGATTTAAAGTATAGAATGACACGAATCCAATGCCCACATTAAGCTAGCTCAATTTTCTATATCTTGAGAAAATTTGAGACAGAAATAGAGACGACAAAGAATCCAAGTAATCCAATCTATCCAAACTACTTGATGCCATGCATTATGCGTCATTTATAAGCCTTTACTTAATGAGCACCGATGATTAGTTTAGAATGATCATTTTAATTGGCCACTTAACTTGACATGTCCAAACTAAATCTCGTTTGTAACTTTTGATTTAGAGCTCAGAATTACACGAATCCAATGCCCACAGTAAGATATCTCAATTTCTATATTATAACAAAATTTGAGACAAAAATAGACACGACAAAGCTTCCAAGTAATCCAATCTCTCCAAAAATGTGTGATGTTATGCATTATGCTTCATTTATAAGCATTTACTCAACGAGTAGCAATGATCAGTTTAGAATTATCATTTTAACTGGTGGATCAACTTGACATGTCCGCACTGAATCGTTCGTAACTTTTGATTGAGAGCTTAGAATGACACGAATTTAATGCCCACGTTAAACTAGCTCAATTTTCTATATTGTAACAAAATTGGTGGCCAAAGTATACATGACAAAGCTTCCAAGTATTCCAATCTATCCAAAACTATGTGCTGCCATGCATTACGCTTCATTTATAAGCCTTTACTCAATGAGCACCAATGATCATTTTAACTGGCCGATCAACTTGGCATGTCCGCATTAAATTGTCTATAACTTTTGATTTAGAACTCATAATGACACGAATCTAATACCCACATTAATCTAGTTCAATTTTTACTGTGACAAAATTTAAGACCGAACAAGAATCGACAAGCGTCCAAGTAATCCATTCTATCCTAAACTGCGTGATGTCATGCATTATGCTTCATTTATTAGCCTTTCCTCATTGATCACCAATGATCAGATTAGAATGATCACTTTAAATGGCCGATCAACTTGACATCTCCACACTAAATCGTCCGCATCTTTTGAGTTAGAGCTCAAAATTACACGAATCCAATGTCCACATTAAGCTAGTTTTATTTTCTATATTTTGACAAAATTTTGGGACCTAAAAAGAGACGACAAAGCGTCCAAGTAATCAATCTATCCCAAACTGCATAATGCCACGCTTTATGCTTCATCTATAAGCATTTACGTAATGAGCACCAATGGTAAGATTAGAATGATCACTTTAGTTGGCCGATCAACTTGACATGTCCGCACTAAATCATCCTTAACTTTTGATTTAGAGCTCAGAAACACAAGAATCCAATGCCCACGTTAAGGTTGCTCAATTTTCTATATTGTAACAAAATTTTAGACAGAAATAGATACTACAAAGTGTCCAAGTAATCCAATCCATCCAAACTACTTGATGCCATGCTTTATACTTCATTTATAAGTCTCTACTTAATGAGCACCAATGATCAGTTTAGAATGATAAATTTAACTAGCCGATCAACTTGACATGTCTGCTCTAAATCGTCCGTAACTTTTGATTTTGTGATAAAAAACACACGAATTCAATGCCCACGTTAAGCTAGCACAATTTTCTATATTGTAGCAAAATTTGAGACATAAATAGAAACGACAAAGCGTCCAAGTAATCTAATCCATCCGAAACTGCGTGATGCCATGCATTATTGTTCATTTATAAGCTTTCAATGAATGAGCACCAATGATCAGTTTAGAATGATCACTTTAACTGGCCAATCAACTTGATATGTTTGCACTAAATCGTCCAGAACACCGAGATCATTCCGGAAGAGGGTATTGCAGTGCTTATTGAATTGTCAACACTCCTCTCTTCACATCTGTTGGTCTTTCCCTGGTTCCTTGTTCCCCTGTTGCCCTAAAACCTTAGCTTCCAGGATAGGAAAACCGCAAAACAGGTTTGGCCGAAGCCCCGAATGGATTGGATCGTTTCCACCAACGAAATGAATGCGGAGCCCGTTACGAATGCTTCTTCGATCCGGAAGTTCTCGCGAAGAGAATAAGATGCTATAGCACAAAATCCAATACCTACGTTAAGCTAGTTCATTTTTCTATATTGTGACAAAATTTGAGAAAGAACTAGATTCGAAAAATCATCCAAGTAATCCAATTTATCCTGAACTGCGTGATGACATGCATTATCCTTCATTTATAAGCCTTTACTCAATGAGCACCAATGATCAGTTTAGAATGACACTTTAACTGACCGATCAACTTGACATGTCCACACTAAATCGTCCGTAACTTTTGATTTAGAGCTCAAAATGACACGAATCCAATGCCCACGCTAAGCTAGCACAATTTTTCTATATTTGAGATAGAAATAGAGACGACAAAGTGTTCAAGTAATCCAATCTATCCAAACCGCTTAATGCCATGTTGTATGCTTCGTTTATAAGACTTTACTTAATGAGCACTAATGATCTGTTTAGAATGATCATTTTAATTGGCCGATCACCTTGACATATCCGCACTTAATTGTTAGTAATTTTTGATTTAGAGCTCCGAATGACACGAATCCAATGTCCACGTTAAGCTAGCTCTATTTTCCGTATTTTAACAAAATTTGAGACACTAATAGATGTGACAAAGCATCCAAGTAATCCACTCTATCCAAAACTGTGTGATTTCATGCATTATGCTTCATTTGTAAGCCATTACTCAATTAGCACCAATGATGAGTTTAGAGTGATCATTTTAACTGGCCGATCAATTTGACATGTCTGCACTAAATTGTCAATAACTTTTGATTTGTAGCTCAGAATGACAAGAATCCAATTCCCACAATAAGCTATGAAAAGTATCCACGTAATCCAATCTATCCCAAACTGCGTGATGCCATGCATTCTGCTTCATTTATAAGCATTTACTCAATGAGCACCAATGACTGGTTTAGAAAGATCACTTTAACTGGCTGATCAACTTGACATGTCCACATTAAATCGTTATTAACTTTTGATATAGAGCTCAGAATGACACAAATCCAATGTCCGCGGTAAGATAGCTAAATTTTCTAAATTGTGACAAAATTTGAGACAAAATAGATAAGAAAACACGTTCAAGTAATCCAATATAACCAAAACTGCGTGATGCCATTCATTATGCTTCATTTCTAAGCCTTTACTCAATGGGAACCAATGATCAGTTTAGAATGATAACTTTAACTGGACGTTCAACTTGACATGTCCGCACCAAATCATCCCTAAGTTTTGATTTAGAGCTCAGAATGACACGAATCCAATGCCTATATTAAGCTACCTCAATTTTCTATGTTGTGACAAAAAATTTGAGACAAAAATATATACGAAAAAGCGTTAAAGTAATCCAATCTAACCAAAACTGTGTGATGCCATGCATTATGCTTCATTTCTAAGCCTTTACTCAATGAGCACCAATGATGAGTTTAGAATGATCACTTTAACTGGCCTATCAACTTGACATGTCTGCACTAAATCATCACTAACTTTTGATTTAGAGCTCCGAATGACACGAATCCAATACCTACGTTAAGCAAGCTCAATTTTCTATATTGTGACAAAAATAGATATAAAAAAGCGCTCAAGTAATCGAATATAACCAAAACTGCGTGATGCCATGCATTATGCTTCATTTATAAGCCTTTACTCAATGAGCACCAATGATCATTTAAGAATGATCACTTTTACGGGCCGATTAACTTGACATGTAACACCCCCGATCCTCAGTAAAGATCGGTAGGGCGAGCTGACCGACAGCTGGGCGAGCTGGCCGGTAGCTGGGCGAGCTGGCCGGTAGCTGGGCGAGCTGGCCGGTAGCTGGGTGAGCTGGACGGTAGCTGGGCGAGCTGGCCGGTAGCTGGGCGAGCTGGCCGGTAGCTGGGCGAGCTGGTCGGCAGCTGGGAGAGCTGACCGGCAGTTGGGTGAGCTGGCCGGCGGTTAGACGAGCTGGTTGGTAGTTGGGGCCAACTGGCCAGCTAGCAATGGCTCGGGCAGTTGGTGCCGAACCAGTGCCACGACCAGGCACAACGGTTCGACCAGAAACCTTGATTGGTCGAACAAAGGCCGTGACCGTTCGTGAAAAACTACCACGAGCCCTATAAATAGAGGGCTTGGGGGCGATACAAGGACACACGCTGGGAGAGGAAGAAATCCTAGAATTTTCTAAGGCAATATTCGAGAGGAGTTATAACGAGTGAGGTAAGAGATCGTGAACCTGTGATCGGGAAACCAACTTTGGGGTACGCGATTAAAGGCTAGGCGTGGTAAGGTAAGTAATCCACTTCCCTTTACGCTGGGATTCCTCTTCCCCGGTGGTTCGGTAAGTAAGGGAATCCAAGGCGGGATTGGTGGATGAACTTGGCTGAATGATCGGGATTGGGTGAAACCTTTCCGGACAGATAGTCGGCTTGGACTTCCCTTAGACCGGATCGAGTCTTTAGGGCAAGTAGCGACTGGCCAAAGGGTTCGAGTGATGCCTACCTTGGCTGGCTGGTCGATCGGATCTGCCCAAGTCCGATCCGAGTCTGTCTTGGTCGAATTCTAAGTTGAACTTAGCGGCTTAACGGGTTTTGCATGAGTTGCATTCATTCATGCATGTTTCTAAGCCCTTTCGGGTAATATTGGCTAAGTCCAGGATAATTAAGCGGCTTTGGCCTTTTTCAGGAAAAGATGGTGATCGTGGTAAGGATTTGGCTTGAGCGCAAGACTGGTGATCCGAGTATATGGGTGGTGTATGGATCCGGGTAGTTAGGATTGTTGAATATGTAAGCCTTCGGGCCAACTATCATGTTGTAACGAATCCTACTTATATAATTCAATAAAATTCCGGATCTTTTATATATGACTCTATAAATGACTCTAACAAAAACTCATGAATCTCAGAATAACTCAAAAGCGGACTTAAACTAGATAAGAGACCCTAAAATATGAACCTTAGACTCGGAATTCCTTGGTAAATCCGAAAGGGAACAACCTCTTCGGAGATATAATCCGGAAAGGGTGTTTCATGACATGTCTGCAATAAATCATCCAGTAGAAGTGCTCCTTGACCACTGCTAGAGTCTTGTCGACACCAAAGTGGCCCATGAGTCCTCCTCCGTGAGCTTCTCGGATGATAAGCTCTCGTAGTGATCCTTGTGGTATGCAAGCCTTCTCTCTCGGAAAAGAATCCCTCATGGATGTAAAATTTGCCATGACTCCCTGTGCCAAACTCCTTGTAGCTCTCAGAAAAGTCAGGATCATCCTTGTATAGGTCCTTGATGTGCTTGAATCCTAGGACCTTTGCCTCCATGGTGGATATCAAGGCAAACCTCCTTGATAGTGCATCGGCTACCACATTGTCTTTGCCATTCTTGTACTTGATGACGTACGGGAAGGTCTCTATGAACTCCATCCACCTGGCATGTCTCCTCTTGAGATTGGTTTGCCCTCTGAGGTGTTTAAGAGTCTCGTGATCAGTGTGGATCACAAACTCCTTGGACAGCAAGTAATGCTGCCAAGTCTCCAATGCTCGGACAAGGGCATAAAGCTCCTTGTCGTAAGTGGGGTAGTTTAGTGAGGCCCCACCTAGCTTCTCACTGAAGTATGCCACTGGCCTCCCTCCTTGGGTTAGCACTGCTCCTATGCCTATTCCGGAGGCATCACACTCCACTTCAAACGTCTTGTTGAAATCGGACAGGACTAGCACTGGTGCATATGTAAGGCTGTCCTTCAAGGCCTGGAATGCCTTCTCCTGAGCTTCTCCCCAGCTGAATCCCACGTTCTTCTTCACTACTGCCATCAAGGGTGAGGCAATACTGCTGAAGTTGGGCACAAATCACCTGTAGAAGCTGGCCAGTCCGTGGAAGCTCCTCATTTGGCTGATGTTACTTGGTGTTGGCCATTCTTGTATGGCTCGAATCCTCTCTTCATCAACCTGTAGGCCTTGTGAACTTACAATAAAACCTAAGAAGACAAGCTTATCAGTACAAAAGATGCACTTCTTGAGATTGGCATAAAGCTCTTCTTGTCGAAGGGTTTTAAGCATCAACTCAAGATGTGTGAGGTGATCCCTTAAGCATTTACTATAAACCAATATGTCATCGAAATAAACTACAATGAACTTACTGATGTACGCCCTAAGAACTTCGTTCATAAGGCGCATGAAAGTGCTTGGGGCATTAGTCAAGCCGAATGGCATGACTGTCCACTCGTAGAGCCCTTGATTTGTCTTGAAAGCAGTCTTCCATTCATCACCTTCCTTCATCCTGACCTGGTGGTATCCACTCTTGAGGTCTATCTTGGAGAAGACCGTGGCTCCACTCAGCTCATCTAGCATGTCATCCAGCCGTGGTATCGGATGCCGGTACTTGACTGTGATGTTGTTGATTGCTCGGCAGTCCACGCACATTCGCCAAGTCCCATCCTTCTTGGGCGCTAGTAGCACTGGTATGGCACATGGACTGAGGCTCTCTCGAACATAGCCTTTCTCCAGTAGCTCCTTGACTTGTTTCTCAAGCTCCTTGGACTCCTCTGGGCTCATCCGGTATGCTGGCCGGTTGGGCAGGGATGCTCCGGGCACTAGGTCGATCTGGTGCTCTATGCCACGTAAGGGAGGCAAGCCTGCTGGTATCTCCTCTGGGAACACATCCTGGAACTTGTTGAGGAGAGTTGCTACTCCAGGAGGTAGCTCTACCTGTCCCTGTTCTATACTCAAAATTTCTTTTTAGACCATTAGTAACATTAAATCCTTCTAGGTTAAAGCTCTCCGGACATGGCTTGGTTGAATAAGAAAATTAGACTTGATAAGTTTCTTTTCCTTACTCATTTGGAGTTGTAGCTCGTGTACCTGGGCAGGTGTAAGGGGAGCCAAGCTGACCTTTCTTTTGTCATGCACAAAGGTGTAGAGATTGGTTCGGCCATCATGTCTGGTCTCTTTGCCAAACTGCCATGGCCTTCCTAGCAGAAGATGGCCAGCTTGCATGGGCACCACGTCGCACACGACTTGGTCTTGGTACATGCCCACACTGAATGGCACAGTGACTTGCTCATGGATCTTGAGCTCCACTTTGTCATCGAGCCATCTCAGTCTATATGGTCGAGGGTGCCTTGTCTTCTCTAGACCTAGCTTATCAACCATGTACGCACTAGCAACGTTAGTGCAAGAACCACCATCTATGATGAGGTTACATACCTTGCCCTTGATGGTGCAACGGCTGTGGAAGATGTTTTCCCTCTGGATGGTCTCTGAGGGATCCACCATTGCACTGAGAATGCGTCTAGTGACCAGCACTTCCCCCACATTAGGGTACTCAATGTCACCGTATTCTCCTTCTGGTTCGTAGTCTTCTTCATCTTGGGATTCATACTCTCCAGCTTCCGTAATCAGCATGACTCGGTTGTTTGGGGACTCCCTTGAGATGTATCCGCGACCCCTACACTTGAAACAAGTGATGTCACGTGCTCTTTGAGGGTTAGAGGACTTACTAGGCTCTCTCTGGTCACGGGTTGGCTGAGGAGGCTTGCTCTTGAACCTTGACTCGATCTCTATGCCTTTGCCTTTGTCTACGGGCTTGGGAATGTTGCTTGGTGCCCAAGGCGTCTTAGGCTTGCTGTGGATGTCTTGGCTCTTACGTTTGATGTGCTGCTCAGCCTGGACAGATAGGTGGAACAAGTCCTTGAAGTCATTGTAGATTTTCCTTTCCACCTTGCGGCTGATTCTTTCTTGAAGTCCATCCAAGAATTGTGCAATCAAAGCTTCCTCATCGTCATTGAGCTCCAGCCTGTTCCTTAGTCTTTCAAACTCTTCATAGTACTCCTCTACGGATATGGTTCCCTGCTTAAGAGTATGAAAACGTCGTTGCAAATCTCTATGAAAATAAGGTGGAACAAACCTTTGTCTCATGAGGTCATTCATGTCGACCCATGAGTCTACGGGCCTCAATCTTTTCCTCCTTCGGTAAGACACCTCACGATCCCACCAGATGAGGGCATTTTCTGTGAGTTGTGCTACTGCCATGGAGACTCTCCTAGGGCCTGGTTGGTTGTAGTGATCGAAGATGTGGTCCATCCTCCTCTCCCAATCAAGATAGGCTTCGGGATCTACTTTTCCTGCAAAACTAGGATGTGTTAGCTTAACATCAGGATGAGTTACCCGGTTGTAGGCGTGTTCATCTCCATCCTCATGATGTCTAGGAGGCATCCTTGGTCTCTGGTGATGTCCATATGGCTCGAAGCCATCACCTTCTGCATCTGGTTGCTGTGGAGGTCCTCTCGGCCTATGGTGATAGTTATGAGGTGGTGCGTCCTCATCTCCATCTGGCTGGGGCTCCTCCTGTTCGTCCCGTGTCCTAGGGTGCTCAGGACCCTCAGCACGGTCTTGCTCAGCTCTCACGTGCCTTATGGCCTGGAATCTCACAGGCCTTTCCACGCGCTCCAATCTCTCGCCTATTGATGCGAGTTGCGTTTGGAGGGTGGTGAACATGGCCATCATGGCTTCGGCTGCTTCTCTATTATCTTCTGCCATTGCGTACTACAAAGAAAGAAGACAAGTTATGCTGCTCCTAAATTGATTAGGAGGGTTTTCATTTATAGGAGGATTCGAAAATTGCAAAAATGAAAAATCTTAAAAAAGGAAACACATGAAAAAAGGAAAAACATGAAAAAAGGAAAGTTTAGAAAAATGGAAACTTCCTACAACTTGTGCTAGCTGTCCAATTCGAATTCTTTTGGTATTTTTCCTATTTTCTTTTTCTTTTCTTTTTAATTTAACTTAAAAATAATGGAAATATGATTTGAACAAAAAGGAAAACGTGAATGGCAATGCAAAAGTGATTCTAAGCCCTAGTGATGCATGTAGAAGTTAGATGCACTTGGTTTGAACTTAGATGTTATTTTTTTTTTTCTTGAATGAAACTTAAACTAATGCAAGAACTAGAAACAAAACAAGTTAAAGGATAGAAACAACCTGGTTTAGGAGCTTTAACCTCTGATACCAAAATGATACAAGCCTCGATTCAAGGCTTATATGCGAGTGGGTTGTTTGGAGAAGTTTAGGTGAGAAACTCGACCTTAGGCTTCTGGATAGGGGTTTTCTAGTTGGTATTGGATGGAAGAGTGAAGTGAACCACACGAGGGGTGATGAACCTCATGATAAATCACAAACTTAGAGCTAGGAGGGCTGGTCTCAACTAGGTTCTAAGCGCACAAGTCTCTTTTGAGAGAAAGCTTGTAGGAAGAAAGTTCTACTTTATTAATATCAAAAAAGTTGTTTTACTACAAAACTGGAAGGAGCCTTATTAATATGCTCTACAGCTTGACCTTCTAGGGTCGAATCAAAGAAAGAAAAGGAAAGTTTACAAAAGTGCACAAATGGAAAATGTACAAAAGTGCATAACCAAAAAAGGACCTATTCCAAAAATGTCTTTGACTCAAAAATGTAAACAATCTAGTTCCTACCCTGCAAAACAGAAAGAGGCATATAATCGAATTGAAAACTTACCTTTCTTACCTCACGGCCAAGAAATGGAAGGTGACCGTCCTTGTGGTGTGCACGCGCCTTGCTCTTAGTCTTCGACTTGGAGTAGTGTTAGGAATCTTTGGGTCCTGACCTCTCTTGCCACTAAAGCCCACGTCTCTGAAGTCCCTTGCATTGTTGAGAAGCCTTTGGACTCTTCTTTGCACTTCTGGCCCACTGTCCTTAGCCGATCTTCCTCTAGGTGCTTGTCGACCCATAAGCTGAATTTATGGAAGAGTGCTCTTGATCTGCTCCTTGTCATTGCTCCTGGTGGCACCACAGGTGTAGAGACTTCCTCTAGATACATGTCCTAAAACTGGTAGCTTATCTGGTCCGAGTCTCCTTGTGTAGATGTTGAAATGCCCGTGTACTCGGCTGGATCGCTTGTACCGGCTGGACTGTGCGAGGTACTGGCCGGAATGCCTTCTGGACCAGCCAAGTTGATCTCGGAGTCGGCGGCGTCACCAATGGGACCGGCGGTGTTATCCACGTCGCCACGAGTAGGGCCGGAGGTTTGGGCCTCTCTGCCGGCAATGCTGATCGGTCCAGTCCTGTTGGTCGAGGGTCCGGCTGTACCGCTTGGGCCGGCAGAGGTGCCAAATGGCCCGGCTGTCTCGGGCAAGCATCCTGGTCGGCCAGTCTGGTCTCCTGGCCGGCCATACAACCTGATGTCCCCATTACAAACATTATGCTTCATTTATATGCCTTTACTCAATGAGCACCAATGATCAGTTTAGAATGATCACATTAACTGGTCTATCAACTTGACATGTACGCACCAAATCATCCCTAACTTTTGATTTAGAGCTCAGAATGACACGAATCCAATGCCTACGTTAAACTGGCTCAATTTTCTATATTTTGACAAAATTTGAGACCAAAATATATACGAAAAAGCGTTCAAGTAATCCAATCTAACCAAAACTGTGTGATGCCATGCATTATGCTTCATTTCTAAGCCTTTACTCAATGAGCACCAATGATCAGTTTAAAGTGATCACTTTAACTGGCCGATTAACTTGACATGTCTGCCCTAAATCATCACTAACTTTTGATTTTGAGCTCCGAATGACACGAATCCAATGCCTACGTTAAGCAAACTCAATTTTCGATATTGTGGCGGAAATAGAAATAAAAAAGCATTCAAGTAATCGAATATAACCAAAACTGCGTGATGCCATGCATTATGCTTCGTTTATAAGCCCTTACTCAATGAGCAGCAATGATTATTTAAGAATGATCACTTTAACTGGCTGATCAACTTGACATGTCCGCAATAAATCGTCCGTAACTTATATTATAGCTCCGAATGACACGAATCCAATGCCCACGTTAAGTTAGCTAAATTTTCTATATTGTGACAAAATTTGAAACAGAAATAGATACAATAAAGCGTTCAAGCAATCCAATCTATGCAAAACTGCATGATGTCATGCATTATGCTTCATTTATAAGCCTTTACTCAATGACCACAAATGATCAGTTTAGAATGATCACTTTAACTCGCCGATCAACTTGACATGTACGCACTTCATTGTCCGTAACTTATGATTTAGAGCTCATAATGACATGAATCCAATGCCCACGTTAAGTTAGCTCAATTTTCTATATTTTGAAAAAATTTGAGGCAGAAATAAATACAAAAAGCGTTCAAGTAATCTAATCTATGCAAAAATGCATGATGCGATGCATTATGCTTCATTTCGAAGCTTTTACTCAATGAGCACCAATGATCAATTTAGAATGATCAGTTTAACTGACCGATCAACTTGACAAGTCCGCTGTAAATTGTCCGTAACTTATGATTTAGAGCTCATAATGACACGAATCCAATGCCCACGTTAAGTTAGCTCAATTTTCTATATTGTGACAAAATTTGAGACATAAATATACAAAAAGCGTTCAAGTAATGCAATCTAGCCAAAATGGCATTATGCCATGCATTATGCTTCATTTATAAGTCTTTGTTCAATGAGCACAAATGATCAGTTTAGAATAATCACATTAACTAGGCGATCAACTTGACATGTCTGCAATAAATTGTCCTTAACTTTTGATTTAGAGCTTAGAATAACACGAATCCAATGTCCACGTTAAGTTAGCTCAATTTTCTATATTGTTACAAAATTTGAGACCAAAATAGATACGAAAAAGCATTCAAGTAATCCAATATAACCAAAACTGCGTGATGCCATGCATTATGCTTCATTTCTAAAACTTTACTCAAAGAGAACCAATGATCAGTTTAGAATGATCACTTTAACTGCCTGATCAACTTGACCTGCACTAAATCATCCATATTTTTGATTTAGAGCTCATAATGACATGAATCCAATGCCTACATTAAGCTAGCTCAATTTTCTAAATTGTAACAAAATTTGAGACGAAAATTGTTACGAAAAAGCGTTCAAGTAATCCAATCTAGCCAAAACTTCGTGATGCCACGCATTATGCTTCATTTCTAAGCATTTACTCAATGACCCCCAATGATTAGTTTAGAATGATCACTTTAACTGGCCGATCAACTTGACATGTACGCACCAAATGATCCCTAACTTTTGATTTAGAGCTCAAAATGACACGAATCCAATTCCTACCTTAATGTAGCTCAATTTTCTATATTGTGACAAAGTTTGAGACAGAAATATGTATAACAAATCATTCAAGTAATCCAATCTAACCAAAACTTTATGATGCCATGCATTATGCTTCATTTATAAGCCTTTACTCAATGAGCACCAATGATCATTTAAGAATTATCACTTTAACTAGCCGATCAACTTGACATGTCCGCACTAAATCGTCTGTAACTTATGATTTATAGCTCTGAATGACACGAATCCAATGCCCACGTTAATCTAGCTCAATTTTCTATATTATGACAAAATTTGAGACAGAAATAGATACAAAAAACGTTCAAGTAATACAATATAGCCAAAATTGCATGATGTCATGCATTATGCTTCATTTATAAGCATTTATTCAAAGAGCACAAATGATCAGTTTAGAATGATCACTTTAACTAGGCAATCAACTTGACATGTCTGCACTAAATTATCCTTAACTTTTGATTTAGAGCTCAGAATAACACAAATCCAATGTCCATGTTAAGTTTGCTCAATTTTCTATATTGTGACAAAATTTGAGACAGAAATACATTCAAAAAAGCGTTTAAGTAATCCAATCTATGCAAAACTGCATGATGCAATTCATTATACTTCATTTCTAAGCCTTCACTCAATGGGAACCAATGATCAGTTTAGAATGATCACTTTAACTGGCCAATCAACTTGACATGTCCGCACTAAATCATCCCTAACTTTTGATTTAGATCTTTGAATGACACGAATCTAATGCCTACGTTAAGCTAGCTCAATTTTCTAAACTGTGACAAAATTTGAAACGAAACTGATATGAAAAAGCGTTCAAGTAATCCAATCTAACCAAAAATGCATGATGCCATGCATTATGCTTCATTTCGAAGCCTTTACTCAATGAGCACCAATGATCAATTTAGAATGATCACTTTAACTGGCCGATCAACTTGACATGTCCGCACTAAATCATCCTTAACTTTTGATTTAGAGCTCGGAATGACATGAATCCAATGCCTACGTTAAGCTAGCCCAATTTGCTATATTATCACAAAATTTGAGACAAAAATATATATGCAAAAGCGTTCAAGTAATCCAATCCAACCAAAACTGTGTGATGCCATGCATTATGCTTCACTTCTAAGGGTTTACTCAATGAGCACCAATGGTCAGTTTAGAATGATCACTTTAACTGGCCGATCAACTTGACATGTCTACACTAAATCATCACTAACTTTTGATTTAGAGCTCGGAATGACACGAATCCAATTCCTACGTTAAGCTAGCACAATTTTCAATATTGCGAAAGAAATAGATATTAAAAAGCATTCAAGTAGTCGAATATAACCAAAACTGTGTGATGCATGCATTATGCTTCATTTATAAGCTTTTACTCAATGAGCCCCAATGATCAGTTAATAATGATCTCTTTAAATAGCCGATTAACTTGACAAGTCCGCTGTAAATCGTCCGTAACTTATGATTTAGAGCTCATAATAACACGAATCCAATGTCCATGTTAAGTTAGCTCAATTTTCTATGTTGTGACAAAATTTGAGACCAAAATAGATACGAAAAAGCCATCCCTAACTTTTGATTTAGAGCTCAGAATGACACGAATCCAATGCCTACGTTAAGCTAGCTCAATTTTCTAAATTGTTACAAAATTTGAGACGAAAATAGATACGAAAAAGCGTTCAAGTAATCCAATCTAGGCAAAACTTCGTGATGCCACGCATTATGCTTCATTTCTAAGCCTTTACTCAATGACCCCTAATGATTAGTTTAGAATGATCACATTAACTGGCCGATCAACTTGACATGTATGCACCAAATGATCCCTAACTTTTGATTTAGAGCTCAGAATGACACGAATCCAATTCCTACCTTAATCTAGCTCAATTTTCTATATTGTGACAAAGTTTGAGACAGAAATATGTATAACAAATCATTCAAGTAATCCAATCTAACCAAAACTTTATGATGCCATGCATTATGCTTCATTTATAAGCCTTTACTCAATGAGCACCAATGATCATTTAAGAATTATCACTTTAACTGGCCAATCAACTTGACATGCCCGCCCTAAATCGTCTGTAACTTATTATTTATAGCTCTGAATGACACTAATCCAATGCCCACGGTAACGCTAGCTGAATTTTCTATATTATGACAAAATTTGAGACAGAAATAGATACAAAAAAGCGTTCAAGTAATCCAATATAGCCAAATTTGCATGATGTCATGCATTATGCTTTATTTATAAGCATTTATTCAATGAGCACAAATGATCAGTTTAGAATGGTCACTTTAACTAGGCAATCAGCTTGACATGTCTGCACTAAATTGTCGTTAACTTTTGATTTATAGCTCAGAATGATACGAATCCAATGCCTACATTAAGCTAGCTCAATTTTCTAAATTTCGAAAAAAATGTTGAGACGAAAATAGATACGAAAAAGCGTTCAAGTAATCGAATCTAACCAACACTATGTGATGCCATGCATTATGCTTCATTACTAAGCCATTACTCATTGAGCACCAATGATCAGTTTTGAATGATCACTTTAACTGGCCGATCAACTTGGCATGTCCGCACCAAATCATCCCTAACTTTTGATTTAGAGCTCAGAATGACATGAATCCAATGCCGATCTTAAGCTAGCTCAATTTTCTATATTGTGACAAAATTTGAGACAGAAATAGATACAAAAGGTGTTCATGTAATCCAATCTATGCAAAACTGCATCATGCGATGCATTATGCTTCATGTATAAACCTTTACTCAATGAGCACAAATGAACAGTGTAGAATGATCACTGTAACTGGCCCATCAACTTGATATATCTGCACTAAATCGACCGTAACTTATGATTTTGAGTTCATAATGACACGAATCTAATGCCCATGAAAAGTTAGCTCAATTTTCAATGTTGTGACAAAATTTGAGGTGGAAATAGATACAAAAAAGCGTTCAAGTAATCCAATCTAGCCAAAACTGCATGATGCCATGCATTATGCTTCATTTATAAGCCTTTATTCAATGAGCACAAATGATCAGTTTAGAATGATCGCTTTAACTAGGCGATCAACTTGACATGTCTACAATAAATTGTCCGTAACTTTGGATTTAGAGCTCAGAATAACACAAATCCAATGTCCATGTTAAGTTAGCTCAATTTTCTATATTTTGATAAACTTTGAGGCAAAAATAGATACGAAAAAGCGTTTAAGTAATCCAATCTAACCAAAACTTTGTTATGCCATGCATTATGCTTCATTTATAGGACTTTATTCAGTGATCACTTTAACTAGGCGGTAATTTTGACATGTCCGCACTAAATCTTTCGTGACTTTTGATTTAGAGCTCAGAATAACATGAATCCAATGTCCACGTTAAGCTAGCTCAATTTTCTATACTGTGATAAAATTTGAGACAAAAATAGATACAGAAAAGCATTCACGTAATCCAATCTACGCAATCTGCATGATGCCATGCATTATGCTTCATTTATAAGCCTTTACTCAATGAGCACAACTGATCAGTTTAGAATGATCACTTTAACTATGCGATCAACTTGACATGTCCGCACTAAATCGTCTGTAACTTTTGATTTAGAACTCCGAATAACACGAATCAAATGCCCAAGTTAAGGCAGCTCAATTTTCTATATTGTGGCAAAATTTGAGACAAAAATATACATGAAAATGCCTTCAAGTAATCCAATCTAACCAAAACTGTGTGATGCCATGCATTATGCTTCACTTCTAAGCCTTCACTCAATGAGCACCAATGATCCATTTAGAATGATCACTTTAACTGGCCGATCAACTTGACATGTCCGCTCTAAATCATCTGTAACTTATGATTTAGAGCTCAGAATGATATGAATACAATGCCCACGTTAATGTAGCTCAATTTTCACTATTGTGACGAAATTTGAGACAGAAATAGATACGACAAAGCGTCCAAATATTCCAATCTATCCTGAACTACGTGATGTCATGCATTATGCTTCATTTATAAGCTTTTACTCAATGAGCACCAATGATCAGTTTGGAGTAATCACTTTAACTGGCCGATCAACTTGACATGTCCGCACTAAATTGTCCCTAAATTTTGATTTAGAACTCAGAATGACACGAATCCAATGCCTACCTTAAACTAGCTCAATTTTCTATATTGTGACAAAATTTGAGACAGAAATATATATAAAAAATCATTCAAGTAATCCAATATAACCAAAACTACGTTATGCCATGCATTATGCTTCATTTATAAGACTTTATTCAGTGATCACTTTAACAAAGCGGTAATTTTGACATGTCCGCACTAAATCTTTCGTAACTTTTGATTTAGAGCTTAGAATAACATGAATCCAATGCCCACGTTAAGCTAGCTCAATTTTCTATATTGTGACGAAATTTGAGACAACCATAGAGACAGAAAAGCATTCAAGTAATCCAATCTACGCAAAACTGCATGATGCCATGCATTATGTTTCATTTATAAGCCTTTACTCAATGAGCACAAATGATCAGTTTAGAATGATCACTTTAACTATGCGATCAACTTGACATGTCCGCACTAAATCGTCTGTAACTTTTGATTTAGAACTTCGAATAACACGAATCAAATGCCCAAGTTAAGGTAACTCAATTTTCTATATTGTGACAAAATTTGAGACAAAAATATATACGAAAAAGTATTCAAGTAATCCAATCTAACCAATATTGCGTGATGCCATGCATTTTGCTTCACTTCTAAGCATTTACTCAATGAGCATCAATGATCCGTTTAGAATGATCACTTTAACTGGCCGATCAACTTGACATGTCCACTCAAAATCGTCTGTAACTTATGATTTAGAGCTCAGAATGATACGAATACAATGTCTATGTTAATCTAGCTCAATTTTCTATATTGTGACGAAATTTGAGACAGAAATAGATATGACAAAGCGTCCAAATAATCCAATCTATTTTGAACTATGTGATGTCATGCATTATGCTTCATTTAAAACCTTTTAGTCAATGAGCACCAATGATCAATTTGGAGTGATAACTTTAACTGGCCGATCAACTTGACATGTCCACACTAAATTGTCCCTAAATTTTGACTTAGAGCTCAGAATGACACCAATCCAATGCCAACGAAGCTAGCTCAATTTTCTATATTTTGACAAAATTCAAAACATAAATAGATATAAAAAAGCGTTCAAGTACTCCAATTTACTAAAACTGCGTGATGCAATGCACTATTCTTCATTTATAAGCCTTTACACAATGACCGCCAATGATCAGTTTAGAATGATCATTTTACCTATCCGATCAACTTGACATGTCCGCCTAAATCGTCCGTAACTTTTGATTTAGAGATCAGAATGAAACGAATCCAATACCCACGCTAAGCTAGTTCAATTTTCTTTATTGTGACAATAATATTAGACAAAAATAGATACCGCAAAGTGTCCATGTGATCCAATCTAACCTGAACTGCGTGATGCCATGCATTATGCTTCATTTATAAGCCTTTACTCAATGAGCACAAATGATCAGTTTAGAATGATAACTTTAACTAGGCGATCAACTTGACATGTCCACACTAAATCATCCATAACTTTTGATTTAGAGCTCAGAATAACACGAATTCAATGCCCATTTTATGCTAGCTAAATTTTCTATATTGTGGCAAAATATGAGATAGAAATATATACGACCAAGCGCCCATGTAATCCAATCTGTCCCCAGCTGCATGATACCACACATTATGCTTCATTTATAAGCCTTTACTCAATGAGCTCCAATGATCAGTTTAGAATGATCACTTTACCTAGCCGATCAACTTGACATTTCCGCACTAAATCGTCCATAACTTTTGATTTAGAGCTTAGAATGACACGATTCCAGTGCCCATTTTAAGCTTGCTCAATTTTCTATATTGAGACAAAATTTGAGACTGAAATAGATTTAAAAAGCATTCAATAATCCAATCTAGCCAAAACTGCGTAATGCCATGCATTATGCTTCATTTATAAGCCTTTACTCAACGAGCACCAATGATCAGATAAGAATGCTCACTTTAACTGGCCAATCAACTTTACATATCCGCACTAAATCGTCCGTAACTTTTGATTTAGAGTTCAGAATAACACGAATCCAATGCCCACGTTAAGCTAGCTCAATTTTCTTTATTGTGACAAAATTTGTGACAAAAATAGATACGGCAAAGTGTCCATGTAATCCAATCTAACCCGAAATGCGTGATGCCATGCATTATGCTTCATTTATATGCCTTTACTCAATGAGCACCAATGATTAGTTTAGAATGATCACTTTAAATAGCTGATCAACTTGACATGTCCGCACCAAATCATCCCTAACTTTTGATTTAGAGCTCATAGTGACACGAATCCAATGCGTACCTCAATCTAGCTGAATTTTCTATATTTTGACAAAATTTAGACAGAAATATGTATAAAAAATCATTCAAGTAATCCAATCTAACCAAAACTGCGTTATGCCATGCATTATGCTTCATTTACAAGACTTTATTCAGTGATCACTTTAACTAGGCTGTAATTTTTACATATCCGCACTAAATCTTTCGTAAATTTTGATTTAGAGCTCAGAATAACATGAATCCAATGCCCACGTTAAGCTAGCTCAATTTTCTATACTGTGAGGAAATTTGAGACAAAAATAGATACAGAAAAGCATTCAAGTAATCTAATATACGCAAAACTGCATGATGCCATGCATTATGCTTCATTTATAAGCTTTTACTCAATGAGCACAAATGATCAGTTTAGAATGATGACTTTAACTAGGCGATCAACTTGACATGTCCACACTAAATTGTCGGTAACTTTTAGAACTCCGAATAACACGAATCAAATGCCCAAGTTAAGGTATCTCAATTTTCTATATTGTGACAAAATATGAGACAGAAATTGATACGACCAAACGTCGATGTAATCCAATCTATCCCAAACTGCGTGATACGATGCATTATGCTTCGTTTATAAGTCTTTACTCAATGAGCTCCAATGATCAGTTTAGAATGGTCACTTTACCTAGCCGATCAACTTGACATTTCCGCACTAAATTGGTCATAACATTTGATTTAGAGCTCAGAATGACACGATTCCAGTGCTCACGTTAAGCTATCTCAATTTTCTATATTGAGACAAAATTTGAGACTGAAATAGATATAAAAGCATTCAAGTAATCCAATCTAGCAAAAACTGCGTAATCCCATGCATTATGCTTCATTTATAAGCCTTTACTCAACGAGCACAATGATCAGTTAAGAACGATCACTTTAACTGGCCGATCAACTTTACATGTCCGCACTAAATCATCCGTAACTTTTGATTTAGAGTTCAGAATAACACGAATCCAATGCCTATGTTAAGCTAGCTCAATTTTCTATATTGTGACAAAAATATAAAACAAAAATAGATACGGAAAAGCGTTCAAATAATCCAATATAACCAAAACTGCTTGATGCCATGCATTATTCTTTAACCGGACGATCAGTTTAGCCTTTACTAAATGAGCATCAATTATCAGTTTAGAATAATCACTTTAACCGGATGATCAACTTGACATGTATACACTAAATCATCCCTAACATTTGATTTAAAGCTCAGAATCACACGAATCCGATTCATATGTTAAGCTAGCTCAATTTTCTATATTGTGACAAAGTTTGAGAAAAAAATCGATATAAATAAGCGTTCAAGTAATCCAATATAACCAAAACTGCATGATGCCATGCATTATATCATTTATAAGCCTTTACACAATGAGCACCAATGATCCGTTTAGAATGATCACTTTATGTGGCCGATCAACTTGACTTTTCCGCACTAAATCATCCGTACCTTATGATTTAGAGCTCCGAATGATACGAATACAATGTACACGTTAATCTAGATCAATTTTCTATATTGTGACGAAATTTGAGACCGAAATCGATACGACGTGATGTCATGTATTATGCTTCAATTATAAGCTTTTACTCAATGAGCACCAATGATCAGTTTGGAATGATCACTTTAAATGGTCGGTCAACTTGACATGTCCGCACTAAATCGTCCCTAACTTTTGATTTAGAGCTCAGAATGACACGAATCCAATGCCAACGCAGCTAGCTCAATTTTCTATATATTGACAAAATTTGAAACAGAAATAGACATAAAAAGCATTCAAGTACTCCAATCTACTAAAAGTCCGTGATGCCATGCATTATGCTTCATTTATAAGCCTTTACACAATGACTGCCAATGATCAGTTTAGAATGATCATTTTACCTAGCCGATCAACTTGACATGTCTGCCCTAAATCGTCCGTAACTTATGATTTAGAGTTCAGAATGAAATAAATCCAATGCCCACATTAAGCTATCTCAATTTTCTATATTGCGAAAAAATTGAGACAAAAATAGATATGGCAAAGTATCCATGTAATCCAATCTAACCCGAACTGCGTGATGCCATGCATTATGCTTTATTTATAAGCCTTTACTCAATGAGCACAAATGATCAGTTTAGAATGATAACTTTAACTAGGCGATCAACTTGACATGTCCACACTAAATCGTCGGTAACTTTTGATTTAGAACTCCGAATAACACGAATCAAATGCCCAAGTTAAGGTATCTCAATTTTCTATATTGTGACAAAATATGAGACAGAAATTGATACGACCAAACGTCGATGTAATCCAATCTATCCCAAACTGCGTGATACGATGCATTATGCTTCGTTTATAAGTCTTTACTCAATGAGCTCCAATGATCAGTTTAGAATGGTCACTTTACCTAGCCGATCAACTTGAAATTTCCGCACTAAATTGGTCATAACATTTGATTTAGAGCTCAGAATGACACGATTCCAGTGCTCATGTTAAGCTATCTCAATTTTCTATATTGAGACAAAATTTGAGACTGAAATAGATATAAAAAGCATTCAAGTAATCCAATCTAGCAAAAATTGCGTAATGCCATGCATTATGCTTCATTTATAAGCCTTTACTCAACGAGCACAATGATCAGTTAAGAACGATCACTTTAACTGGCCGATCAACTTTACATGTCCGCACTAAATCATCCGTAACTTTTGATTTAGAGTTCAGAATAACACGAATCCAATGCCTATGTTAAGCTAGCTCAATTTTCTATATTGTGACAAAAATTTAAAACAAAAATAGATATGGAAAAGCGTTCAAATAATCCAATATAACCAAAACTGCTTGATGCCATGCATTATTCTTTAACCGGACGATCAGTTTAGCCTTTACTAAATGAGCATCAATTATCAGTTTAGAATAATCACTTTAACCGGATGATCAACTTGACATGTATACACTAAATCATCCCTAACATTTGATTTAAAGCTCAGAATCACACGAATCCGATTCATATGTTAAGCTAGCTCAATTTTCTATATTGTGACAAAGTTTGAGAAAAAAATCGATATAAATAAGCGTTCAAGTAATCCAATATAACCAAAACTGCATGATGCCATGCATTATATCATTTATAAGCCTTTACACAATGAGCACCAATGATCCGTTTAGAATGATCACTTTATGTGGCCGATCAACTTGACTTTTCCGCACTAAATCATCCGTACCTTATGATTTAGAGCTCCGAATGATACGAATACAATGTACACGTTAATCTAGATCAATTTTCTATATTGTGACGAAATTTGAGACCGAAATCGATACGACGTGATGTCATGTATTATGCTTCAATTATAAGCTTTTACTCAATGAGCACCAATGATCAGTTTGGAATGATCACTTTAAATGGTCGGTCAACTTGACATGTCCGCACTAAATCGTCCCTAACTTTTGATTTAGAGCTCAGAATGACACGAATCCAATGCCAACGCAGCTAGCTCAATTTTCTATATATTGACAAAATTTGAAACAGAAATAGACATAAAAAGCATTCAAGTACTCCAATCTACTAAAAGTCTGTGATGCCATGCATTATGCTTCATTTATAAGCCTTTACACAATGGCTGCCAATGATCAGTTTAGAATGATCATTTTACCTAGCCGATCAACTTGACATGTCTGCCCTAAATCGTCCGTAACTTATGATTTAGAGTTCAGAATGAAATAAATCCAATGCCCACGTTAAGCTATCTCAATTTTCTATATTGCAAAAAAATTGAGACAAAAATAGATATGGCAAAGTATCCATGTAATCCAATCTAACCCGAACTGCGTGATGCCATGCATTATGCTTCATTTATAAGCCTTTACTCAATGAGCACAAATGATCAGTTTAGAATGATAACTTTAACTAGGCGATCAACTTGACATGTCCTCACTAAATCATCCGTAACTTTTGATTTAGAGCTCAAAATAACATGAATCTAATGCCCATGTTAAGCTAGCTAAAGTTTCTATATTGTGACAAAATTTGAGACATGGCCCCCACGTAAATAAGGAGTTGTGCAGCAGCTACAGCAGTAGACTGGACATCTAGGGGTAAAGCACGATTCCTAAGATTTATCTCATATTATGATATAAATAAACAGCTCTTATTGTATCGGTCCAAAACCTTTTCCATTTGAAAATGGAATCTATAAGATCATTCTAGTAGACAATATTTCAATTCTAATTTTGAAAATGGGGGGGAGGTTACGTATACAAATCAATTGGTATTACACAGAAGAAATCAATTATAGACACTAATACAATTAGATCTGTCTTGTTTTCCACATCCTTCTTTTTTTTCATATCAGAAATAGATAGGAAAAAGCGTTCATGTAATCCAATCTATCCCGAACTGCATGATGCCATGCATTATGCTTCATTTATTAGCCTTTACTCAATGAACACCAGTGATCAGTTAAGAATGATCACTTTAACTGGCCGATCAACTTGACATATCTGCACTAAATTGTTCGTAACTTATGAGTTAGAGCTTAGAATGATACGAATCCCTTGGCCACGATAAGCTATCTCAATGTTCTATATTGTGAAAAAATTTGAGACTGAAATCGATACAACAAAGTGTCCATGTAATCCAATCTATCCCGAACTTCATGATGCCATGCATTATGCTTCATTTATAAGCCTTTACTCAATGAGCACAAATGATCAGTTAAGAATGATCAATTTAACTGGCCGATCAACTTGACATGTGTGCACTAAATCGTTTGTAACCTATGAGTTAGAGCTTAGAATGATATTAATCATGTGCCCATGTTAAGCTAGCTCAATTTTCTATATTGTGACAAAGTTTGAGCCATAAATAGATACGCTAAAGCGTCCAAGTACTCCAAACTATCCCGAACTGTGTGATGTCATACATTATGCATCATTTATAACCATTTACTCAATGAGCACCAATGATCAGTTTAGAATGATCAATATAACTGGGAGATACACTTGACATATTTGCACTAAATCGTCCATAACTTTTGATTTATAGCTCATAATAACAGGAATCCAATGCCCACGTTAAGCTAGCTCAGTTTTCTATATTGTGACAAAATTTGAGATAGAAATAGATACGAAACAGCGTTCAAGTAATTTAAGCTAGACAGAACTGTGTAATGCCGTGCATTTTGCTTCATTTATATGCCTTTACTTAATGAGGACCAATAATCAGTTTGGAATGATCGCTTTAACTGGCCAATCAACTTGACATGTCTGCACTATATCGTCCCTAACTTTTGATTTAGAGTTCAGAATGACACGACTCCAATGACACGCTTTTTCTATATTTTAGACACTAATACAATTAGATCTGTCTTGTTTTCCACATCCTTCTTTTTTTTTCTCATATCAGAAATAGATAGGAAAAAGCGTTCATGTAATCCAATCTATCCCGAACTGCATGATGCCATGCATTATGCTTCATTTATTAGCCTTTACTCAATGAACACCAGTGATCAGTTTAGAATGATGAATTTAACTGGCCGATCAACTTGACATGTTGGTCATAAATCATCCATTACTCATGAATTAGAGCTTAGAATGAAATGAATCCAATGCCCACGTTAAGCTAGCTCAGTTTTCTATGTTGTGACAAAATTTGAGATATAAATAGATACGACAAAGTGTCCTTGTAATCCAATCTAACCCGAACTGCGTGATGTCATGCAATATGCATCATTTATAAGCATTTACTGAATGAGCACCGATGATCCGTTAGAATGATCACTTTAACTGGTCGATCAACTAGACATGTCCGCACTAAATCGTCCAGAACTTTTGATTTACAGCTCAGAATGACACGAATCCAATACCCACGTTAAGCTAGCTCAATTTACTATATTGTCACAAAATTTGAGACCGAAATAGATACGACAAAACATCCATGTAATCAAATCTATCCCGCACTTCATGATACCATGCATTATGCTTCATTTATAAGCCTATACTTATTGAGCACCAATGATCATTTTGACTGGCCGATCAACTTGATATGTCAACACGAAATTGTCCAAAATTTTGATTTAGAGGTCAGATAGGCTCGAATCCAATACCCACGTTAAAGTAGCTCAATTTTCTATATCGTGAAAAAAATTGAGATAGAAATAGATACGGAAAAGCATCCAAGTAATCCAATCTATCCTGAAATATGTGATGTCCTGCATAATGCATCATTTATAAGCCTTTACTCAATGAGCACCAATGATCAGTTTAGAATGATCACTTTAACTGCCCGATCAACTTGACATGTGCACACTAAATCATTCGAAGTTTTGATTTAGAAGTCAGACTTGCACAAATCCAATGCCCACGTTAATCTAGCTCAATGTTCTATATTGTGACAAATATGAGACCGAAATAGATACGACAAAGCGTCTATGTAATCCAATCTATCCCGAACTTCATTATGTCATGCATTATGCTTCATTTATAAGCCTTTATTCAATGAGCACAAATGATCAGTTAAGAATGATCAATTTAACTGGCCGATCAATTTGACATGTCTGCACTAAATCCTTCGTAACTTATGAGTTTGAGCTTAGAATGATACGAATCATGTGCCCATGTTAAGCTAGCTCAATTTTCTATATTGTGACAAAATTTTAGGCAAAAATAGATACACTTAAGCGTCCAAGTAATCCAAACTATCCCGAACTGCGTGATGTCATACATTATGCATCATTTATAACCATTTACTCAATGAGCACAAATGATCAGTTTTGAATGATCAATATAACTGGGAGATACACTTGACATGTTTGCACTAAATCTTCCATAAATTTTGATTTATATATCATAATAACAGGAATCCAATGGCCACGTTAAGCTAGCTCAATTGTCTATATTGTGATAAAATTTGAGATAGAAGTAGATACGAAAAAGGGTTCAAGTAATATAATCTAGACAGAATTGCGTAATGCCATGCATTTTGCTTCATTTATATGCCTTTACTTAATGAGCACCAATGCTCAGTTTGGAATGATCACTTTAACTGGCCGATCAACTTGACATATCCGAACTAAATCGTCCCTAACTTTTGATTTGGAGCTCAGAATGACACGAATCCAATGCCAAAGAAGCTAGCTCATTTTCTATATTTTGACAAAATTTGAAACAGAAATAGATAAAAAAAGGCGTTCAAGTACTCCAATCTATTAAAACTGCGTGATGCCATGTATTATGCTTCATTTATAAGCCTTTACACATTGACCGCCAATGGTTAGTTTAGAATGATCATTTTACCTAGTAAATCAACTTGACATGTCCGCCCTAAATCGTCTATAACTTATGATTTAGAACTCAGAATGAAACGAATCCAATGCCCACGTTAAGCTAGCTCAAATTTCTATATTGTGACCGAATTTGAGACATAAATAGATACGACAAAGTGTCCATGTAATCCAATCTAACCCGTAAGCATGATGTCATGCATTATGCATCATTTATAAGCATTTACTCAATGAGCACCAATGATCTGTTTAGAATGATCACTTTAACAGGCCTATCAACTTGACATGTCTGCATTAAATCATCCGTCACTTTTGATTTTCAGCTCAGAATGACACGAATCCAATGCCCACGTTAAGCTAGCTCAATTTTCTACATTGTCACAAAAATTTGAGACAGAAATAGATGCGACAAAACATCCATGTAATCCACTCTATCCCGCACTTCATGATACCATGCATTATGCTTCATTTATAAGCCAATACTCATTGAGCACCAATGATCACTTAAGAATGATCACTTTAACTGGCCGATCAACTTGACATGTCCACACTAAATCGTCCAAACTTTTGATTTAGAGGTCAGATAGTCTCGAATCCAATACCCACGTTAATATAGCTCAATTTTCTATATTGTGAAAAAAATTGAGATAGAAATAGATACGACAAAGTGTCCATGTAATCCAATCTAACCCGTAAGCGTGATGTCATGCATTATGCATCATTTATAAGCCTTTCCTCAATGAGCACCAATGATCAGTTTAGAATGATCACTTTAACTGGCCGATCAACTTGACATGTGCACACTAAATCGTTCGAAGTTTGGATTTAGAAGTCAAACTGGCACGAATCCAATGCCAACGTTAAACTAGCTCAAAATTCCATATTAGCCGATCAACTTGACATGTCTGCAATAAATCGTTTGTACTTATGAGTTAGAGCTTATAATGATATGAATCCTGTGCCTATGTTAAGCTAGCTCAATTTTCTATATTGTGACAAAATTTGAGGCAGAAATAGATACGCTAAAGCGTCCAAGTAATCCAAACTATCCCGAACTGCGTGATGTCATACATTATGCATCTTTTATAACCATTTACTCAATGAGCACCAATGATCAGGTTAGAATGATCAATATAATTGGGAGATACACTTGACATGTTTGCACTAAATCGTCCATAACTTTTGATTTATAGCTCATTATAACAGGAATCCAATGCCCACGTTAGGCTAGCTCTATTTTCTATATTGTGAGAAAATTTGAGATAGAAATAGATACGAAAAAGTGTTCAAGTAATCTAAGCTAGACAGAACTGCGTAATGCCATGCATTTTGCTTCATTTATATGCCTTTACGTAATGAGCACCAATGACCAGTTTGGAATGATCATTTTAACTGGCCGATCAACTTGACATGTCCGCACTAAATTGTCCCTAACTTTTGATTTAGAGCTCAGAATGACACGAATCCAATGCCAACTAAGCTAGCTCAATTTTCTATATTTTGAAAAAATTTGAAACAGAAATAGATATAAAAAGGCGTTCAAATACTCCAATTTATTAAAACTGCGTGATGCCATGCATTGTGCTTCATTTATAAGCCTTTACACAATGACCTCCTATGATCAGTTTAGAGTGATCATTTTACCTAGCTGATCAACTTGACATGTCCGCCCAAAATCGTCCCTAACTTATGATTTAGAACTCATAATGAAACGAATCGAATGCCCACATGAAGCTAGCTCAATTTTCTATATTGTGACAAAAATTTGAGACAAAAATAGATACGGAAAAGTGTCCTTGTAATCCAATCTAACCGAAACTGCGTGATGCCATGCATTATGGTTCATTTATAAGCCTTCACTCAATGGGCACAAATGATCAGTTTAGAATGATAACTTTAACTAGGCAATCAACTTGACATGTCCGCACTAAATCATTCGTTACTTTTGATTTAGAGCTCAGAATAACACGAATCCAATGCCGATGTTAAGCTAGCTAAATTTTCTATATTGTTACAAAATTTGAAACAGAAATAGATACGGCCAAGCATCCATGTAATTCAATCTATCCCAAACTGCATGATGTCATGCGTTATGCTTCATTTATAAGCCTTTACTCAATGCGTACCAATGATCAGTTAAGAATGATTACTTTAACTGGCCGATCAACTTGACATGTCTGCACTAAATCGTTTGTAACTTATGAGTTAGAGCTTAGAATGATACGAATCCCATGCCACAATAAGCTAGCTCAATTTTCTATATTATGACAAAATTTGAGGCAGAAATAGATATGACAAAGTGTCCAAGTAATCCTATCTATCCCGAGCTGTGTGATGTCATGCATTATGCATCATTTATAGCCTTTACTCAATGAGCACCAATGATCAGTTAAGAATGATCACTCTAATAGGCCGATCAACTTGACATGTCCCCACTAAATCGGTCGAAGAGTTGATTTAGAGGTCAGACTGGCACGAGTCCAATGCCCATGTTAAACCTGCTCAATGTTCTATATTGTGACAAAATTTGAGACCAAAATAGATACGACAAAGCGTCCATGTAATCCAATCTATCCTGAACTTCATGATGCCATGCATTATGCTTTATTTATAACCCTTTACTCAATGAGCACAAATGATCAGTTAAGAATGATCAATTTAACTGGCCGATCAACTTGACATGTCTGCACTAAATCGTTCGTAACTTATGAGTTAGAGCTTAGAATGATACGAATCCTATGCCCACGTTAAGCTATCTCACTTTTCTATATTGTGACAAAATTTGAGGCAGAAACAGATACGCTAAAGCGTTCAAGTAGTTCAATCTATCCTGAACTGCGTGAATCATACATTATGCATCATTTATAAGCATTTACTCAATCAACACCAATGATCAGTTTAGAACGATCACTTTAAGTAGACGATCAACTTGACATGTCTGCACTAAATCGTTCTAAGCCTTTTATTTAGAGCTCAGAATGACACGAATTTAATGCCAACGTTAAGCTAGTGCAAATATCTATATTGTCACAAAATTTGAGACCAAAATAGATATGACAAAGCGTCCATGTAATCGAATCTATCCCAAACTTCAAGATGCCAGGCATTATGCTTCAATTATAAGCCTTTACTCAATGAGAACCAATGACCAGTTAAGAATGAGCACCAATGATCAGTTAAGAATGATCACTTTAACTGGTCGATCAACTTGTTATGTCCACCCTAAATCGTCCGAACTTTTGATTTAGAGGTCAGACTGGCATGAATCCAATGCCCACGTTAAAATAGCTCAATTTTCTATTTTGTGAAAAAAATTGAGACAGAAATAGATACAACAAATCATCCAAGTAACCCAATCTATCCTGAACTGTGTGATGTCATGCATTGTGCATCATTTATAAGCCTTTACTCATTGAGCACCAATTATCAGTTTAGAATTAACACTTTAACTGGCAAATCAACCTGACATGTCTGCACCAAATCGTTCGTAACTTTTGATTTAGAGCTCATAATGACACGAATCCAATGCCCACGTTAAGCTAGCTCAATATTCTATTTTGTGACCAAATTTGGGACTGAAATAGATATAAAAAAGTGTTCAAGTAATCCAATCTGGCCAAAACCGCGTGATGCCTTGCATTATGCTTCATTTATAAGCCTTTACTCAATGAGCACCAATGATTAGTTTAGAATGATGAATTTAACTGGCCGATCAACTTGACATATCGGTCCTAAATCATCCATAACTTATGATTTAGAGCTTAGAATAAAACGAATCCAACAGCCACATTAAGCTAACTCAATTTTCTATATTGTGACAAAATTTGAGACATAAATAGATATGACAAAGTGTCCATGTAATCCAATCTAACCCGTACTGCGTGATGTCATGCATTATGTATCATTTATAAGCATTTACTCAATGAGCACCAATTATCCATTTATAATGATCACTTTAACTGCCCTATCAACTTGACATGTCCGCACTAAATCGTCCGTCACTTTTGATTTACATCTCAAAATGACACGAATCCAATGCCCACATTAAGCTAGCTCAATTTTCTACATTTTCACAAGATTTAAGACAGAAATAGATACGACAAAACATCCATGTAATCCAATCTATCCCGCATTTCATGATACCATGAATTATGCTTCATTTATAAGCCTATACTCATTGAGCACCAATGATCACTTAAGAATGATCACTTTAACTGGCCGATCAACTTGACATGTCCACACTAAATCGTCCAAACTTTTGATTTAGAGGTCAGATAGGCTCGAATCCAATACCCACGTTAAAGTAGCTCAATTTTCTATATTGTGAAAAAAATTGAGATAAAAATAGATACTACAAAGCGTCCACATAATCCAGTCTATCCCGAACTGTGTGATGCCATGCATTATGCTTCTTTTATAAGCCTTTACTCAATAAGCACCAATGATCAGTTAAGAATGATCACTTTAACTGGCCGATCAACTTGACATGTCTGCACTAAATCATTCGTAACTTATGAGTTAGAGCTTAGAATGATACTAATCCCATGCCCACGATAAGCTAGATCAATTTTCTATATTGTGACAAAATTTGAGGCAGAAATAGATACGACAAAGTGTCCAAGTAATCCATTCTGTCACGAGCTGCGTGATGTCATGCATTATGCATCATTTATAGTCTTTACTCAATGAGCACCAATGATCAGTTAAGAATGATCACTCTAACCGGCCGATCAACTTGACATGTCCCCAGTAAATCGTTCGAAGTTTTAATTTAGAGGTCAGACTGGCATGAGTCCAATGCCCATGTTAAACCTGCTCAATGGTCTATGTTGTGACAAAATTTGAGAACGAAATAGATACGACAAAGCGTCCATGTAATCCAATCTATCCCGAACTTCATGATGCCATGCATTAAGCTTCATTTATAACCCTTTACTCAATGAGAACAAATGATCAGTTAAGAATGATCAATTTAACTGGCCGATCAACTTGACATGTCTGCACTAAATCGTCCGCAACTTATGAGTTAGAGCTTAGAATGATACGAATCCTATGCCCACGTTAAGCTATCTCACTTTTCTATATTGTGACAAAATTTGAGGCAGAAACAGATACGCTAAAGCGTTCAAGTAGTTCAATCTATCCTGAACTGCGTGAATCATACATTATGCAACATTTATAAGCATTTACTCAATCAACACCAATAATCAGTTTAGAATGATCATTTTAATTAGACAATCAACTTGACATGCCTGCACTAAATCGTTCTGAACCCTTTATTTAGAGCTCAAAATGACACGATTTAATGCCAACGTTAAGCTAGTTCAAATTTCTATATTGTCACAAAATTTGAGATCAAAATAGATACGACAAAGCATCCATGTAATCGAATCTATCCCGAACTTCAAGCTGCCATGCATTATGCTTCAATTATAAGCATTTACTCAATGAGCACCAATGATCAGTTAAGAATGATCACTTTAACTGGCCGATCAACTTGTTATGTCCACCCTAAATCGTCCGAACTTTTGAGTTAAAGGTAAGAGTGGCATGAATCCAATGCCGACGTTAAAATAGCTCAATTTTCTATTTTGTGAAAAAAATTGAGACAGAAATTGATACAACAAATCGTCCAAGTAATCCAATATATTCTGAACTACATGATGTTGTGCATTATGCTTCATTTATAAACCTTTACTCAATGAACACCAATGATCACTTTAGAATGATAACTTTATCTTGACGATCAACTTGACATGTCTACACTAAATCGTCTGTAACTTTTTATTTAGAGCTAAGAATGACACGAATCCCATGCCCACGTTAAACTAACTCAAATTTTCTATATTGTGACAAAATCTGATACCGAATTAGATATGACAAAGTGTCAATGTAATCCAATCTATCCCGAACTGCGTGATGCCATGCATTATGCTTCATTTATAAGCCTTTACTCAATGAGCACAAATGATAAGCTTAGAATGATAACTTTAACTAGGCGATCAACTTGACATGCTGGCACTAAATCATCCGTAACTTTTGATTTAGAGCTCAGAATAACACGAATCCAATGCCCACATTAAGCTAGTTCAATTTTCTATATTGTGACAAAATTGACACAAAAATAGATACAAAAATGCGTTCAAGTAATCCAATCTAGCGAGAACTGCATGATGCCATGCATTATGATTCATTTATAAGCCTTTACTCAATGAGAATCAATTATGAGTTTAGAATGATCACTTTAACAGGCCGATCAACTTGATATATCCGTACTAAATCGTCCTTAACTTTTGATTTAGAGCTCAAATTGACACGAATCCAATGCCCACGTTAAGCTAGCTCAATTCTCTCTGTTGTGCCAAAATCTGAGACAAAATAGATACAAAAACGTTCAAGTAATCCAATCTAGCCAAAAACGCTTGATGCCATGCATTATGCTTCATTTTTAAGCCTTTACTCAATGAGCACAAATGATCAGTTTAGAATGATCACTTTAAGTAGGCGAGCAACTTGACATGTTTGCACTAAATCGTCCGTAACTTTTTATTTATAGCTCAGAATAACACGAATCCAATGTCCACGTTAATCTAGTTCAATTTTTTATATTGTGACAAAATTTGAGGCAGAAATAGATATGCCAAAGCATCCAAATAATCCAATCTATACCGTACTGCGTGATGTCATGCATTATGCATCATTTATAAGCCTTTACTCAAGTAGCACCAACGATCAGTTTAGAATGATCACTTTAACTGACCAATCAACTTGACATGTCCGCACTAAATCGTCCCAAACTTTTGATTTAGAGTCAAAATGACATGAATCAAATGCCCACGTTAAGGTAGCTCAATTTGTTATATTGTGACAAAATTTGAGACATAAATAGATACGATAGATCGTTCAAGTAATCGAATCCATCTTGAACTGGATGATGTCATGCATTATGCTTCATTTATAAGCCTTTACTCAATGAGCACAAATGATCAATTTAGAATGATCACTTGAATTGGCCGATCATTTTGACATGTCTGCAATAAATCGTTCGCAACTTATGATTGAGATCTCAGAATGACATCAATCTAATGCCCACTTTAAGCTAGCTCAAAATCTATATTGTGACAAAATTGAGATAGAAATAGATACGAGAAAGCGTACATGTAACCCAATCTATCTCAAACTGCGTGATGCCATGCATTATGTTTCATTTATAAGCCTTTACTCAATGAGCACCAATGATGAGTTTCGAATGATCACTTTAACTGGCCAATTAATTTGACATGTCTGCACTAAATAGTCCGTAACTTATGATTTAGAGCTCAGAATGAAACGAATCCAATGCCCACGTTAAGCTAGCTCAATTTTTTATATTGTGACAAAATTTGATACATAAATAGATAAGACAATGTGTCCAAGTAACCCAATCTATCACCAACTTCATGATGTCATGAATTATGCTTCATTTATAAGCCTTAACTCAAGCAGCGCCAATGATCAGTTTAGAATGATCATTTTAAGATGCCGATCAATTTGACATGTTCACACTAAATCATCCGTAACTTATGATTTAGAGCTCAGAATGACATGAATCCAATGCCCACGTTAAGCTAGCTGATTTCTATATTGTGACAAAATTTGAGATAGAAATAGATACGAAAAAGCATCCATGTAATCCAATCTATCCTGAACTGCGTGATGCCGTGAATTATGCTTCATTTATAAGCCATTACTCAATGAGCACCAATGAGTAGTTTAGAAAGATTACTTTAACTGGCTGATAACCTTGACATTTCCGCACTAAACCGTCCGTAACTTTTGAGTTAGAGCTCAGAATGACACAAATCCTATGTCCACATTACAGAAGCTCAATTTTCTATATTGTGATCAAAGTTGAGAGAGAAATAGATACGACAAAGCGTCCATGTAATCCAATCTATCCCGAACTGCGTGATGCCATGCATTATACTTCATTTATATGCCTTTACTCAATGAGCACCAATGATCACTTTAGAATTATCACTTAACATGGCTGATCAATTTTACATCTCCGCACTAAATCGTCCATAACTTTTTATTTAGAGCTCAGAATGATAAGAATCCAATGCCCACTTTAAGCTAGCTCGATTTCTATATGGTGAAAAATTTTGAAACAGAAATAGATACGAAAAAGCATCCATGTAATCCAATATATCCCGAAGTGCGTGATGCCATGAAATATGCTTCATTTATATGCCTCTACTCAATGAGCACCAATGATCACTTTAGAATAATCACTTTAACTACCGATAAACTTCAAATGTCCGCACAAAATTGTTGTAACTATTGATTTAGAGCTCAGAATAACACGAATCCAATGCCCACAATAAGGTAGCTCATTTTTTATATTGCGAAAAAATTTGAGATAGAACTAGATACGACAAAGCGTCCAAGTAATTCACTCTATCCCAAACTTTGTGATGACATGCTTTATGTTTCATTTATAAGGGTTTACTTAATGAGTACTAATGATCAGTTTAGAATGATCACTTTAACTCGGAGATCAACTTGACATGTCTACACAAAATCGTCCATAAGTTTTGATTTAGAACTCAGAATAACACGAATCCAATGCCCATGTTAATATACCTCAATTTTCTATATTTTGACAAAATTTGAGACAGAAATTGATATGACAAATCGTCCAAGCAAACCAATCTATTCCGAACTGCGAGATGTCATGCATTATGCTTCATTTATAAGCCTTTACTCAATGAGCACCGATAATCAGTTTAGAATGATCACTTTATCTGGCTGATCAACATGACATGTCTGCACTAAACAGTCCGTAACTTTTGTTTTAGAGCTCAGAATGACACGAATCCAATGCCCATGTTAAAGAAGCTCAATTTTCTATATTATGACAAAACTTGAGATAGAAATAGATACAACAAAGCGTCCATGTAATCCAATCTATCCCGAACTGCATGATCGGATGCATTATGCTTCAGAATGACACGAAGCAATGCCCACGTATAACTAGTTCAATTCTCTATATTGTGGCAAAATTATATACTGAAATAGATACGGCAAAATATCAAAGTAATCCAATATATCCCGAACAGCGTGATGCCATGCATTATGCTTCATTTATAAGGCTTTACTTAATGAGCACCAATGATCAATATCACTATTACTGGCTGATCAACTTGACATGTCCGCATTAAATCGTACGTAACTTTTGATTTAGATCTCTGAATTGACACAAATCCAATTATGCCCACGTTAAGCTATCTCAATTTTCTATATTGTGACAAAATTTGAGACACAAATAGATACAAAAAACCATCCAAGTAATCCAATCTATCCCGAACTGGGTGATGCCATGCATTATGCTTCATTTATAAGCTTTTACTCAATGAGCACCAATGATTAGTTTAGGATGATCACTTTAACTTCCCGATCAACTTGAAATGTCCGCACTAAATTATCCGTAATTTATGATTTAGAGCTCATGCTGACACGAATCCAATGCCCATGTTAAGCTAGCTCAATTTTCTATATTATGACAAAATTTGAGACAGAAATACATACGGCAAATCGTCCAAGTAATCCAATCTATCTCGTACTGCATGATGCCATGCACTATGCTTCATTTATAAGCCTTTACTCTATGGGCATCAATGATCAGTTAAGAATAATCATTTTAACTGGCCGATCAACTTGAGATGTCCGCACTAAATCGTCCTTACCTTTTGATTTAGACACCATAATGACACGAATCCAATGCACACGGTAAGATAGCTCAATTTTCTATATTGTGACAAAACTTAAGACAAAAATAGATACAAAAAGGCATCCAAGTAATCCAATCCATACCGAACTGTTTGATGGCATTCATTGTGCTACATTTTTAAGCCTTTACTTAATGAGCACCAATGGTGAGTTTAAAATGATCAATTTAACTGGCCGATCAACTTGACATGCCCGCACTAAATAGTCCATAACTTTTGATTTATAGCTCAAAATGTCACAAATCCAATTCCCACGTTAAGCTATCACAATATTCTATATTGTGACAAAATTTGAAACAGAAAAAGATTCGAAAAACCGTATTATGATTCATTTATAAAGCCTTTACTCAATAAGCACAAATGATCAGTTTACTATAATCATATTAACTAGCCTATCAACTTGACATGTCCGCACTAAATCGTATAGAACTTTTGATTTAGACATCAGAATGACACGAATTCAATGCCAATGTTAAGCTAGCTCAATTTTCTATATTTTGACAAAATTTGAGATAAAAGAAGAGACAACAAAGCATCCAAGTAATCCAATCTATTCCGAACTTCGTAATGCCATGCTTTATGCTTTATTTATAACCGTTTACTTTATCAGCACCAATTATCAATTTAGAATGATCACTTTAACTTGCCAAGAAACTTTACATGTCCGCACTAAATCATCCGTAACTTATGGTTTAGGGCTAAGAATGACACGAATCCAATGCTCACGTTAAGCTAGCTCAATTTTCTATATTTTGACAAAATTATAGACAAAAATAGAGACGACAAAGTCTCCAAATAATCCAATCTATTCCAAAGTGTGTGATGCCATGCATTATATTTCATTTATAAGCTTTTAATCAATTTGCAACAATGTTTAGTTAAGAATGATCATTTTAACTGCCCGATCAACTTGACATTTCTGCACTTAAACATCCGTAGTTTATGATTTAGAGCTCAGACTGACACGAATCCAATGCCCACATTAAGCTAGCTCAATTTTCTATATTGTGAAAAAATTTGAGACAGAAATGGATACTACAAAGCGTTCAAGTAATCCAATCTATCCTGTATTGCATTATGCCATGCATTATGCTTTATTTATAAGGTTTTACTCTATGGGCACCAATGATCAGTTAAGAATGATCATTTGAACTGGCCGATCAACTTGACATGTACACACTAAATCGTCTGTAACTTTTGATTTATAGCTCAGAATGACATGAATCCAATGCCCACGTTAAACTGGCTCAATTTTCTATATTATGACAAAATTTGAGACTAAAATAGATACGAAAAAGCATCCATGTGATCTAATATAGCCAAAACTGCATGATGCCATGCATTATGGTTAATTTATAAGCTCTTACTCAATAAGCACCAATGATCAGTTTAGAATAATCATATTAATTGGCCTATCAATTTGACATGTCCGCATTAAATCGTATGTAACTTTTTATTTAGACCTCAGAATGACACGAATCCAATGCTAATGTTAAGATAACTCAATTTTCTATATTTTGACAAAATTTGGTATAGAGAAGAGACAACAAATCATCCAAGTAATCCAAGAAAAATAGCGACTGATTGGCGACCACATATGGTAAATTCACATTTTCCCTAAGTATTTTCCACATTTACAACTTGTATTTCCATTTTTATGTAACTACTAACCATTATAAGTGACCACATATATTGAAAACCATATTTGTATTCATTTAAATTTTAGAGAACATTTGAAATGTATATAAGAGTTATAAGGTTCAGTAAATTTGTTAAGTGTTTTAGGTAAATGATTTGAAAATTTCGTAAATGTTCTTGTTTTCTTAGTAATTGAAATTTGTACAACTTATAATCAAGTAATCAATCTTATACAATTCAATTTATTCACCAAAATAAAAAAATTTAGGGTTTAGGGTATTATTTGTGACTGATTTGCCACCACTTTGCCTCTGCATTGACAATGTGGTGGCAATTCAGTCACAATTATTACTAGTGGTCGCAAATTTGCCACCGATTTGCGACCACAAACACAAAATTTGATATGCAGTCACAAATCAGTTGCAAAATAGCGACTGATTTGTGACCACATATGATAAATTCACATTTTTCCTAAGTATTTTCCACATTTACAACTTGTATTTGCATTTTTATGTAACTACTAACCATTATAAGTGACCACATATATTGAAAACCATATTTGTATTAATTTAAGAGTTGTAGTTTAGAGAACATTTGAAATGTATATAAGAGTTATAAGGTTAAGTAAATTTGTTAACTGTTTTAGGTAAATGATTTGAAAATTTGGTAAATGTTATTGGCAAATTTGCGATTGATTTGCGACTACCATTAAATTCGGTGGGAGTTGAAAATTTGAAAACTTTCAAACTCCCACCAAATTAATTGGTGGTCACACATCAGTCCCAAATTCCCACCAAATTAATTGGTGGTCCCAAATCAGTCACAAATTTGCGACTGATTTGCGACCACGTCATTAAATTCGAATTTCGCCACCGATTTGCGACCACATACGTGGTTGCAAAAAAATCTATAAATAGTCGATGGTTTTCCCTCATTTTTCACACTTCAAACATAACCTCACTTTCCTATAACCTCTCTAAACATTCCACACCCTCTCATAATCAAAAACATCCAATCAAACAAATGGCAAGTAGCGGTAGGTGGATGAGAGGTCGTGGAATATGATCTATCCCATCGTGTTCCGGCCGTGGTACCTCTTTGGCCTCCTCGAACCCCTCACCCTCCGCTAATAGAGCGGAATCCCGCCTCCCTCCCCAATATATGTTTACCCCTCATTCCGTTCCTGAAACCCAAACTCCTCCACAGTTTCAAGAATCGGAAGAACATGAGGAAGAAGATATTCCCGAGTGCAGAACGGGAACGGAGGAACAAACTTTCACTCTTGATAGTTTGTTACAAACTCCAAGGTGTGATCAATATTTGACAATGTTGTATCCACTACCGGCATCAAATTCAATGTGGTAAAGTATTTTTTTTCTTTTTTATTTTTTATTTATAAATAATTATTAAACATTTATTAATATATTAATATGAATATAAATTTTTGTGTATAATAAAAATATTAGGTTTGACCGCGATAAAAGGGCTATTACCCATCAAATTTCAAAAATTTTGAAAAATAAATTTGACGACCCCTATTACAGTTGGACGGTCGTACCTGCTGAGAGGCAGGAAAACTATTTTATCGAGTTTGCGGTAAGTTATTTTTTTAAAAAATTTATTTATTTTATAATATTTAAATAATATATATTAATATTTTATAATTTAATTTCAAACAATCATACACCTGGGATGCTGTGATCACCCTGGTGGTACGAAAAGAGTTTGAGACCGTCTGCATAAGACGGATGAAAGGGATGGTGAGCACGGTTCATACAACCGGCAAACATTCCCGATGGATTTCCCCAAGTCTGTTCAAAATTATAACAGACTATTGTAGAACAGAAACGTCTAACGAGAGGAGTAGCAAATGCTCTAATAACCGTAACTCCTCTCAGGATGATCTTGGCCCGCACAAGCATTTGTCGGGCCAAAAATCCTACATTCAGATCCAGCAGGAAATGGTAAGTAATTTCAATTATTTAAATTTAATTAAAAATTTTATTATTATTTAATTAAAATTTATTTCAATTTATGTGTAGGAAAATAATTTGGGACGACATGTCTCAATAGGTGAGGTCTTTATAAAGACTCACACTAGACCGGATGGTTCGTATGTAGATTTGAAAGCAAAACAAATCTGTGAAGCATACGAACATAACATCCAAGAGAAGATGGCGATCGTGGAGGTCAATCAAACAGAAACGTCTGACGGTACTTACCGTCCAATTGAGCTGACTCCAGAAGAGTAGAATGAGATCCTCATTCAGGTAAAAAAAAATTTCTAATTTTTTTATATTAAATTATTTATATTTATTTTATTTATTTAATTTAATATTTTATTTTTATTTTCATTATTTTGTAGTCTTCAGTTGCGGATGACCAAGACCGTATTTACAGACTCGGTAGTCTGAACTGCGTCCACGTGTTGGGTAGGCGTTGTGGGTTGCAATCCACTACCGCCGACTATATAATGCTTCAAAAACAAAACGCGCTTATTGTACAACAAAACGCGTAGATTTTGGAAGCAAATCTGAAGATGCAATAACAGCATAAAGAAAACCAAAAGAAGATCTGCAAATTGGAGATGCTCCTCGGGTATTTTCAATGGATGGATCCCGCATTTGCCACCTATATGCGGGATAACAATTGCCCAGGGGAACCATCGACGGCTCCGACCCCATTCTTGCCTTCGAAATTTCAATTTCCGCCGCCGGAGAATTAGTTGTATTTTTTTTTTGTAAATTGAATTTCAATTAATAAAAATTAGATTTTTAATTTTTAATTTCTTTGTATATAATACAATAATTACTTAATAATTTATTTATAATTTAAATTATATTATACATTACAAACTAATTAATTTCAATGATATATTTTATATTTAATATCAGAATATTTATTATTAATTAATAAATAATACTAGTAATAATTATTTGTTTCAAAAAATAATAATTTATTAAAATATTCCGAAATTAAAATTAAAAATTATTATTTTTTAATAATAATTTTTAATTTTAATTTCAAAATATTAAAATTATTTAAAAATATTTTTAAAATATTTTTTAATTAATTTTTTTTTTTAATCTAATTCCGTTGTACTCGCAAATCAGTCCCAAATCAGTGTCAAATTTTTGGGACCGATTTGCGACTACAAAATTGTTTTTCAAATATTTTATAATCAATCGCAAATCAGTCGTAATTATTTGCCACTGATTTGCAACTGCGTGTAAACTATAGTCGCAAATCAGTCACAAAATTTTGTGACTGATTTGCGACCACATGGCTCGGCAGTCGCAAATCAATCCCAAAATTTTGTGAATGATTTGCGACTGCAATGGTTCTTGTAGTCGCAATTCAGTCACAAAATATTTTGACTGATTTGCGACTTCAGTAGCTTTTATAGTCGCAAATCAGTCACAAAATTTTGTGACTGATTGGTGAATACGGGTTTTGCAACCACATACGTAGTCGCACAATAGTAGCAAAATTTGTTACGGAAATTCAGTCGCAAAGTAGTCGCAAAAGTAGTCACCAACGATTGGTCGTAAATCATTCGCAAATTGAACCACTGTTACTGTGGTCGCAAATCAGTCGCAAAATTGCGACTGATTTGCGATTACTTATTTTTGCGACTAAGAATTTGCTACTACATTGAGTGGTCGCAAAGTAGTCGCAAATACCAGTCGCAAATTCGATGTTTTCTTGTAGAGAAAGCATCCAAATAATCCAATCTATCTCAAACTGCGTGATGTTATCCATTATGCTTCATTTATAAGCTTTTAATCAATGAGCACCAATTATCAGTAAAGAATGATTATTTTAACTGGCTGATCAATATGACATTTCCGCACTAAATCATCCATAACTTATGACTTGGAGTTCAGAATGACACGAATCCAATGTCCACGTTTAGCTACCTCAATTTTCTATACTTTGACAAAAATTGAGACCAAAATAGATACGACAAAGCGTACAAGTAATCCAATATATCCCGAACTTTGTGATGCCATGCATTATGTTTCATTGAGAAGCCTTTACTGAATAAGCGCCGATGATCAGTAAAGAATGATCATTTTAACTTGCCGATCAACTTGACATGTCAGCCATAAATCGTCCGTAACTTTTGATTTAGAGTTCAGAGTGACACGAAACCAATACCCACGTTCAGCTAACTCAATTTTTTGTCTTGTGACAAAAATTTAATAAAAAATAGATACGAAAAAGCGTCCAAGCAATCCAATCTATCCCGAAATGCATGATGGCATGCATTATGCTACAGTTATAAGCCTTTACTTAATGAGCACCAATGATCAGTTTAGAATGATCACTTTAACTGAACGATCAACTTGACATGTCCGCAATAAATCGACCATAATTTTTGATTTAGAGCTCAGAATGACACGAATCCAGTTCCCATGTTAAGCTACCTATAATTTCTATATTGTGACAAATTTTGATGGAGAAATAGATACGAAAAATTGTCCAAGTAATCTAATCTAGCAAAATTTGCGTGATGCCATGCATTATGCTTCATTTGTAAGCCTTTACTCAATTAGTACCAATGATTAGTTTAGAATGATCATTTTAACTGGCCGATAAACTTAACATGTCCGCACTAAATCGTCCTTAACTTTTGATTTAGTACTCATAATGACACGAACCAAATGCCCACGTTAAGCTAGCTCAATTTTCTATATTCTGACCAGATTTGAGATAGAATAAGAGACGACAAAGTGTCCAAGTAATCTAATCTATCCCGAACTTCGTAATGCCATGCTTTATGCTTCATTTATAAGCGTTTACTTTATCAGCACCAATGATCAGTTTACAATGTTCACTTTAATTGGGCTAGAAACTTTACATGTCCGCACTAAATGATTTGTACCTTATGATTTAGAGCTAAGAATGACACGAATCCAATGCCCACGTTAAGGTAGCTCAATTTTATATATTTTGACAAAATTATAGGCTGAAATAGAGATGACAAAGTGTCCAAATAATCCAATCGATTCCAAAGTGTGTGATGTCATGCATTATGTTTCATTTATAAGCCCTTACTCAATAAGCACCAATGCTCAGTTAAAAATGGTCATTTTAACTTGCAGATCAACTTGACATGTTAGCACCAAATCGTCAGTAACTTTTGATTTAGAAATCAAAATAGCACGAATCCAATGCCCACTTTCAGTAACTTAATTTTTTGTATTCTAACAAAATTTAAGACCAAAATAGATATGACAACGCGTCCAAGTAATCCAATCCATCCCAAACTGCATAATGGCATGCATTATACTACATTTATAAGCCTTTACTTAATGAGCACCAATGATCAGTTTAGAATTATCACTTTAACTAGCCGATCAACTTGACATATCCGTACTAAATCGTCCATAAATTTTGATTTAGAGCTCAGAATCACAAGAATCCAATTCCCACGTCAAGCTAACTCAATTTTCTATATTGTGATAAAATTTAATACGTAAATAGATACGAAAAAGTTTCAAAGTAATCAAATCTAGCCAAAACTGCGTGATGTCATGCATTATGTTTCATTTGTAAGGCTTTACTCAATTAGTACCAATGATCAAATTAGAATGATCACTTTAACTCGCCGATAAACTTGACATGTCCGAACTAAATCATCCTTAACTTTAGATTTAGGGCTCAGAATGACACGAATCCAATGCCCACGTTAAGCTAGCTCAATTTTCTATATTTTGACAAAAATTGAGATAGAATAAGAGATGACAAAGCATCCATGTAAACAAATCTATCCCGAACTTCGTAATGCCATGCTTTATGCTTCATTTATAAGCGTTTACTTTATCACCACCAATGATCAGATTACAAAGATCACTTTAACTGGCCTAGAAACTTTACATGTCCGCACTAAATCGTCCGTAACTTATGATTTAGAGCTAAGAATGACACGAATCAAATGACCAGGTTATGCTACCTCAATTTTCTATATTTTGAAAATAGACTGAAATATTGACGACACAGTGTCCAAATAATCCAATCGATTCTAAAGTGCATGATGCCATGCATTATGCTTCATTTATAAACTTTTAATCAATGCGCACCAATGTTCAGTTAAAAATGATCATTTTATCATGCCGATCAAATTGACATGTCTGCACTAAATCATCGGTAATTTATGATTTAGAGCTCAGATTGACACGAATCCAATGCCCACGTTAACCTAGCTCAATTTTCTATATTGTGACAAAATTTGAGATAGAAATAGATAAGATAAAGTGTCCAAGTAATCCAATCTAGCCCATATTGCGTGATGTCATGCATTATGCTTCATTTATAAGCCTTTACTCTATGGGCACCAATGATCAGTTACGAATAATCATTTGAACTGGCCGATCAACTTGAGATGTTCTCAATAAATCGTCTGTCACTTTTTATTTAGAGCTCAGAATGACACGAATCCAATGCCCACGTTAAGCTGGCTCAATTTTCTCTATTGTGACAAAATTTGAGACCAAAATAGACACAAAAAAGCATTCAAGTAATCCAATCTAGCCAAACTGCATAATGCCATGCATTATGGTTAATTTATAAGCTCTTACTAAATGAGCACCAATGATCAGTTTAAAATAATCATATTAACTGGCCTATCAACTTAATATGTACGCACTAAATCTTATGTAACTTTATATTTAGACCTCAGAATGACACGAATCCAATGCTAATGTTAAGTTAGCTCAATTTTCTATATTTTGACAAAATTTTATATAGAAGAAGAGACAACAAAGCATCCAAGTAATCCAATCTATCCCGAAATTCATAATGCCATGCTTTATGGTTCATTTATAAGCGTTTACTTTATCAGCACCAATGGTCAGTTTAGAATGATCACTTTAACGGGCCTAGAAACTTTACATGTCCACACTAAATCACCCGTAACTTATGATTCAGAGCTCATAATGACACGAATCCAATGCCCACGTTAAGCTAGCTCAATTTTCTATATTTTTTAAAAATTAATGATAGAAATAGAGGCTACAAAGCGTCCAAGTAATCCAATCTATCACAAACTGCGTGATGCCATGCATTATGCTTCATTTATAAGCCTTTAATCAATGAGCACCAATTATCAATTAAGAATGATTATTTTAACTAGCTGATCAACTTGACATGTCCACACTAAATCATCTGTAACTTATGATTTAGAGCTCACTCTGACACGAATCCAATGTCCACGTTAAGCTACCTCAATTTTTTATATTGTGACCAAAATTAAGACAGAAATAGATACGATAAAGCGTCCAAGTAATCCAATCTATCCCGTACAGCGTGATGCCATGCATTATGCTTCATTTATAAGCCTTTACTCTATGGGCACCAATGATTAGTTACGAATGATCATTTGAACTGGCCGATCAACTTGACATGTACTCAATAAATCGTCTGTAACTTTTCATTTAGAGCTCAGAATGACACGAATCCAATGCCCACATTAAGCTGTCTCAATTTTCTCTATTGTGACAAAATTTGAGACCAAAATAGACACGAAAAAGCATCCAAGTGATCCAATCTAGCCAAAACTGCATGATGCCATGCATTATGGTTAATTTATAAGCTCTTACTCAATGAGCACCAATGATGAGTTTAGAATAATCATATTACCTAGTCTATCAACTTTACATGTTCGCACTAAATCGTATGTTACTTTTTATTTAGACCTTAGAATGACACGAATCCAATGATAAAGTTAAGTTAGCTCAATTTTCTATATTTTGACAAAATTTTATATAGAAGAAGAGACAAGAAAGCATCCAAGTAATCCAATCTATCCCGAACTTCGTAATGCCATGCTTTATGGTTCATTTATAAGAGTTTACTTTATCAGCAACCAATGGTCAGTTTAGAATGATCACTTTAACGGGCCTAGAAACTTTACATGTATGCACTAAATCGTCTGTGACTTATGGTTTAGAGCTCAGAATGACACGAATTCAATGCCCACGTTAAGCTACCTCAATTTTCTATATTTTGAAAAAATTGATGACAGAAATAGAGGCTACAAAGCGTCCAAGTAATCCAATCTATCACAAACTGTGTGATGCCATACATTATGCTTCATTTATAAGCTTTTAATCAATGAGCACCAATTATCAGTTAAGAATGATTATTTTAACTAGCTGATGAACTTGATATGTCCGCCCTAAATCATCAATAACTTATTATTTGGAGCTCAGAATGACACGAATCCAGTGCCCACGTTTAGCTAGCTCAATTTTGTATGATGTGACAAAAATTGATTCTGAAATAGATGACAAAGCGTTCAAGTAATCCAATCTATCTCAAACTTTGTGATGCCATGCATTATGTTTCATTTATAAACTTTTACTCAATAATCACCAATGATCAGCTAAGAATGATCATTTTAACTTGCCGATCAACTTGACATGTCTGCACTAAATGGTTTGTAACTTTTGATTTTAGAGCTCAGAATGACACGAATCCAATGCCCACGTTCAGCTAACTCAATTTTCTGTATTGTGACAAAATTTAAGACAGAAATAGATACGACAAAGCGTCCAAGTTATCCAATCTATCTCGAAATGCATGATGGCATGCATTATGCTCAGTTATAATCATTTACCTAGTGAGCACCAATTATCAGTTTAGAATGATCACTTTAACTACCCGATCGACTTGACATGTCTGCACTAAATCGTTCATAACTTTTGATTTATAGCTAAGAATGACATGAATCCAATTCTCATGTTAAGCTAGTTCAATTTTCTCTATTGTGACAAAATTTGATACAGAAATAGATACGAAAAAGTGTCCAAGTAATCGAATCAAAACAAAACTGCGTGATGCAATGCATTATGCTTCATTTGTAAGCTTTCACTCAATGAGTACCAATGAGCAGTTTAGAATGATCACTTTAACTGGCCGATCAACTTGACATGTCAGCACTAAACTGTCCTTAACTTTTGATTTAATGCCCCGAATGACACGAATCCAATGCCCACCTTAAGCTAGCTCAATTTTATATATTTTGACAAAGTTTGAGATAGAGTAAGAGACAAAAAAGCGTACAAGTAATCCAATCTATCCCGAACTTTGTAATGCCATGCCTTATGCTTCATTTATAAGAGTTAACTTTATCAGCACCAATGATCAATTTAGAATGATCACTTTAACTGGCCTATAAACTTTACATGTCTGCACTAAATCGTTTGTAACTTATGATTTAGAGCTAAGAATGACTCGAATCAAATTCCCACGTTAATGTAGATCAATTTTCTATATGTTGACAAAATTATAGACAAAAATAGATATAACAAAGCATCCAAATAATCCAATCTATCGTTAACTGCATGATGGCATGTATTATACCACATTGATAAGCATTTACTTAATGAGCACCAATGCACAGTTAAGCATGATCATATTAATTGGCCGATCAACTTGACATGTACACACTAAATCATCCGTATTTTATTATTTAGAGCTCAGATTGACACGAATCCAATGCCCACGTTAAGCTATCTCAATTTTCTATATTTTGGCAAAATTTGAGAGAGAAATAGATACGACAAAGCGTTCAAGTAATTCAATCTATCCCGTACTGCGTGATGCCATGTATAATGCTTCATTTATAAGCCTTTACTCTATGGGCAACAATGGTAAGTTAAGAATGATCATTTTAACTGGCCGATCAACTTGACATGTCCGCACTAAATCGTTCGTAACTTTTGATTTAGAGCTCAGAATGACAGGAATATAATGCCCACGTTAAACTGGCTCAATTTTCTATATTGTGACAAAATATTAGATAGAAATAGATACGAAAAAGCGTCCTAGTAATCCAATCTAGCCAAAACTTCGTGATGCTATACATTATGCTTAATTTATAAGCCCTTACTCAATGAGCACAAATGATCAGCTTAGAATAGTCCTTTTACCTGGCCTATCAACATGACATGTCCGCACTAAATTGTATGTAACTTTTTATTTAGACCTCGGAATGACATGAATCCAATACCCACGTTAAGGTAGCTCAATTTTCTATATTTTGAGAAAATTTCAGATAAAAATAGAGACAACAAAGCATCCAAGTAATCCAATCTATCCCAAACTTCATGATGCCATGCTTTATGTTTCTTTTATAAGCGTTTACTTAATCTACACCAATGATCAGTTCAGAATGATCACTTTAACTGGCCGGTCAACTTGACATGCCCGCACTTAATCGTCCATAACTTATGATTTAGAGATCAGAATGACACGAATCCAATGCCCACGTTAAGCTAGCTTAAGTTTCTATATTTTGAAAAACTTATCGACCAAAATAGAGGCGACAAAGCATCCAAGTAATACAATCTATCTCAAACTGCGTGATGCCATGCATTATGCTTCATTTATAAGCTTTTAATCAATGAGCACCAATTATCAGTTAATAATGATCATTTTAACTGGCTGATCAACTTGACATGTCCGCACTAAATCATCCGTAACTTATGACTTTGAGCTCAGAATGACACAAATCCAATGTCCACGTTTAGCTAGCTTAATTTTTTAGATTTTGACAAAAATTGAGACAGGAATAGATACAACGAAGCGTACAAGTAATCCAATCTATCCAGAACTGTGTAATGCCATGCATTATGTTTCAATGAGCACTAATGATAGTCATATTAACTGGCCTATCAACATGATATGTCCGCACTTAATTGTATGTAACTTTTTTTTACACCTCGGAATGAAATGAATCCAATGCCCACGTTAAGCTATCTCAATTTTCTATATTTTGATATAATTTGAGATAGAAATAGAGACGGCAAAGCATCCAAGTAATCGAATCTATCCGAAACTTCGTGATGCCATGCTTTATGCTTCTTTTATAAGCATTTTCTTAATCTAAACCAATGATCAGTTTAGAATGATCCCTTTAACTGGCTGATCAACTTGACATGTCCGCCCTAAATGGTCCACGAATCCAACGGCCATGTTAAGCTAGCTCAATATTCTATATTTTGAAAAACTTATAGACAGAAATAGAGGCGACAAAACATCCAAGTAATCCAATCTATCCCAAACTGCGTAATGTCATGCATTATGCTTCATTTATAAGCTTTTAATCAATGAGCACCAATTATCAGTTAATAATGATCATTTTAACTGGTTGATCAACTTGACATGTCCGCACTAAATCATCCGTAATTTATGATTTAGAGCTCCGAATGATACGAATCCAATACCCACGTTTAGCTAGCTAAATTTTCTATATTGTGACAAAAATTGAGACATAAATAGATACAACAAAGCGTCCGAGTAATCCAATCTATCCCAAACTGCATGATGTCATGCATTATGCTTCATTTATAAGCTTTTAATGAATGGGCACCAATGATCAGTTAAGAACGATCATTTTAACTGGCCGATCAACCCGACATGTCTACGCTAAATCGTCCGTAACTTTTGATTTAGAGCTTAGAACGACACGAATTCAATGCCCACATTAAGCTAGCTCAATTTCGTATATTGTGACAAAATTTAGGACAGAAATAGGTACGAAAAAGAGTCCAAGTAATCCAATCTATCCTGGACTGCATGATTCTACGCATTATGTTTCATTTATAAGCCTTTACTCAGTGAGCACCAATGGTAAGTTTAGAAAGATCATTTCAATTGGTGGATCAACTTGACATGCTTGCACGGAATCGTCCATAACTTTTGATTTATAACTCATAATGACAGGAATCCAATGCCCACGTTAAGGTAACTCAATATTATATATTGTGACAAAATTTGATATAAAAAAGATACGACAAAGCGTTCAAGTAATCCAATGTATCCCGATAAGTGATGCCATGCATTACGCTTTATTTATAAGCCTTTACTCAATGATTACCAAAGATTAGTTAAGAATGATCATTTTAACAAGCCGTTCAACCTGACATATCCGTACTAAATCGTCCATAACTTTTGAGTTAGATGTCATAATGACACGAATCCAATGCCCACGTTAAGCTAGCTCAACTTTCTATATTTTGAAAAAACTTTGTGACAAAAATAGAAAAAGCAATGAGTCCAAGTAATCCAATCTATCCAATATGCTTGATGCCATGCATTACGCTTCATTTATAAGCCTTTACTCAATGAGCACCAATGATCAGTTTAGAATGATAACTTTTACTGGCCACTAAACTTGACATGTCCACACTAAATCGCCCATAAGTTTTGATTTAAAGCTCAGAATTACACGAATCCAATGCCCACGTAAGGGTAGTTCAATTTTCTATATTGTGACCAAATTTTAGACAGAAATAGATACGACAAAGCATGCAAGTCATCCAATATATCCCGAACTGCGTGATGCCATGCATTATGCTTCATTTATAAGGCTTTACTTAATGAGCACCAATGATCGATATCACTTTTACTGGCTGATCAACTTGACATGTCCGCATTAAATCGTCCGTAATTTTTTATTTAGATCTTAGAATTGAAACGAATCCAATGCCCACGTTCAGCTAGCTCAATTTTCTATATTGTGACAAAATTTCGCACACAAATAGATACAAAAAGTATCCAAGTAATCCAATCTATCCTGAACTGCGTGATGTCATGCATTATGCTTCATTTATAAGCTTTTAGTAAATGAGCACCAATGATTAGTTTAGAATGATCAATTTAACTGGCTGATCAACTTGACATGTCCGCACTAAATTGTCCTTAACTTTTGATTTAGAGCTTAGAATGACACAAATATGATGTCCATGCTAAGGTAGTTCACTTTTCTACATTTGGACAAAATTATAGACAGAAATAGAGACAACAAAGTGTCCAAGTAATCCAATCTATCCAAATTGCTTGATGCAATGCATTATGTTTCATTTATAAACCTTAACTTAATGAGAACCAATGATCAATATCACTTTTATTTGCCGATCAACTTGACATGTCCGCATTAAATCGTCTTAAGTTTTGATTCAGAGCATAAAATTGACTTAAATCCAATGTCCACGTTAAACTAGCTCAATTTTTTATATTGTGACAAAATTTGACACAGAAATAGATACGAAAAAGCATCCAAGTAATCCAATCAATCCCGAACTGCGTGATGCCATACATTATTCTTCGATTATAAGCTTTTAGTCAATGAGAACCAATTTTCAGGTTAGAATGATCACTTTAACTGGTCGATTACCTTGGCATGTCCTCACTAAATCGTCCTTAACTGTTGATTTGGAGCTCAAAATGACAAGAATCCAATGCCTACGTTAAGCTAGCTCAATTTTTTATATTGTAACAAAATTTGAGACACAACTAGAAACGATAAAGCATCCAAGTAATCCAATCCATCCCAAACTTCCTGATGACATGCTTTATGCTTCTTTTATTGATACTTTACTCTATGAGCATCGATGATAAGTTAAGAATGATCATTTTAACTGGTCGATCAACTTGACATATCCGCACTAAATCGTCCGTAACTTTTGACTTAGAGCTCTGGATGACACGAATTCAATGTCCACATTAAGCTATCTCAATTTTTTATATTGTGATAAAAGTTCAGACAGAAAAAGATACAACAAAGCGTCCAGGTATTCTAATCTATCATGAACTACGTGATTCTATGCATGATGCTTCATTTATAAGCCTTTACTCAATGAGCACTAATGATCAATTTAGAATGATCATTTTAACTAGCCGATCAACTTGACATGTCTGCACTAAATCCTCCATAACTTCTGATTTATAGCTCATATTGACATGAATCCAATGCCCTTGTTAATCTAGCTCAATTTTTTATATGGTGACAAAATTTGAGACTGAAAAAGATACGACAGTGTCCAAGTATGTATTCCGAACTGCGTGATGCCATGCATTACGCGTCATTTTGTTAGACTTTACTCATGGAGCACCAATGATAAGTTAAGAATGATCATTCTAACTGGCCAATCAACCTGACATATCGACACTAAATCGTCCATAACTTTTCATTTAGAGGTCATAATGACACGAATCCAATGCCATGTTAAACTAGCTCAATTTTCTATATTTTGACGAAATCTGTGACAGAAATAGAGAAAACAAAGTGTCCAACTAATCCAATCTATTCAATATGCTTGATGCCATGCATTATGCTTCATTTATAAGACTTTACTTAATGAGCACCAATGATCAGTTTAGAATTATCACTTTAATGAGGCGATCAACTTTACATGTGATCAGTTTTGATGTAGAGCTCAGAATGAAACGAATCCAATGCCCACGTAAACATAGTTCAATTTTCTATATTGTGACTAAATTATAGACAGAAATAGATACGACAAAGCATCCATGTAATCCAATCTATCTCAAAATGTGTGATGTCATGCATTATGATTCATTTATAAGCGTTTAATCAATGAGCACCAATCATTAGTTAAGAATGGTCATTTTAACTAGCCTATCAACTTGACATTTCTGAACTAAATCAGCCGTAACTTTTGATTTAGTGCTGAGAATGATACCAATCAAATGCCCACGACAATCTAGCTCAATTTTCTATATTTTGACACAATTTGAGATACAAATAGAGACGAAAAAACGTCCAAATAATCTAATCTATCCTAAAATTTGTGATGTCATACTTTATGCTTCTTTTATAAGCCTTTACTATGTGGGCACCAATGATCAGTTAAGAATGATCATTTTAACTGGCCGATTAACTTGATGTATCCGCACTAAATCGTCCGTAACTTTTAATTAAAAGCTCAGAATGACACGAATCCAATGCCCCCATTAAGCTAGCTCAATTTTCTATATTATGAAAAAATTTGAGACAGTAATAGGTAGGACAAAGAGTCCATGTAATCCAATCTATCCTGAACTGTGTGATTATATGCATTATGCTTTATTTATAAGTCTTTACTCAATGAGCACCAATGATGAGTTTAGAATGATCATTTTAACTGGCGGATGAACTTGACATTTCTACACTAAATCGTCCATAACTTTTGGTTTATAGCTCATAATGACACGAATCCAATGTCCACGTTAAGCTAGCTCAATTTTCTATATCGTGACAAAATTTTATATAGAAAAATTTACGACAAAGTATCCAAGTAATTCAATGTATCCCAAACTGCGTGATGCCATGCATTACGCTTCATTTATAAGCCTTTACTCAATGAGCACCAATGATCCGTTAAGAATGATCATTTTAACTTGACGATCAACCTGATATATCCGCACTAAATCTTCCATAACTTTTTATTTAGAGGGCATAATGACACGAATCCAATGCCCAAGTTAAGCCATCTCTATTTTCTATATTGTGACAAAATTAGAGTTAAAAATAGATACGACAAAGCATCCAAGTAAGCCAATCTATCCCGAACTGCGTGGTTACCATACTTTATGCTTCTTTTATGAGCCTTTACTTTTTGAGCACCAATGATAAGTTAAGAATGATCATTTTAACTGGTCGATCACCTTGACATGTCCGCACTAAATCATTCGTAACTTTTGATTTAGAGCTCAGAATGACATGAATCCAATGCCAACATTAAGCACGCTCAATTTTCTATTGTGAAAAAATTTGAGACATAAATAGGTATGACAAAGAGTCTAAGTAATCCAATCTATCCTAAATTGCGTGATTCTATGCATTATGCTTCATTTGTAAGCTTTTACTCAATGAGCACTACACCAATGATTAGTTTAGAATGATCATTTTAACTGGCCGATTAACGTGACATGTTTGCACTAAATCGTCCATAACATTTTATTTATAGTTCATAATGACACGAATTCAATGCCCACGAAAAGCTAGCTATATTTTCTAGATTGTGATAAAAGTACATATAGTAAAACATTTAACAAAGACAGCCAAGTATGTATCCCGAACTGTGTGATGCCATGCATTACGCTTCATTTATAATCCCTTACTCAATGAGCTCCAATGATCAGTTAAGAATAATCATTTTAACTGACCGATCAACGTGACATGTACGCACTAAATCGTCCATCACTTTTGATTTAGAGGTCATAATGACACGAATCCAATGCCTACAATAAGCTAGCTCAATTTTCTATATTTTGTTGACAAAATGTGAGGCAAAAATAGAGACAACAATGTATCTAAGTAATCCAACGTATCGTAACTGCTTGATGCCATACATTATGCTTCATTTATAAGCCTTTACTTAATGAGAGACAATTATCAATTTAGAATGATAACTTTAACTGGCCACTCAGCTTCACATGTCCGCACCAAATCATCCGTAAGTTTTTTTTGGAGCTATGAATGACAAGAATCCAGTGCCCACGTAAAGCTACTTCAATTTTTTATATTGTGACAAAATTATAGACATAAATAGAAAAGAAAAAGCATCCAAGTAATCCCATATATCCCAAACTGCGGGATGCCATGCATTGTCCTTCATTTATAAGCCTTTACTTAATGACCAGCAACGATCAATATCACTTTTACTGGCTGATCAACTTGACATGTCCGCACTTAATCATCCATGAATTTTTATTTAGAGCTCTGAATTGACACGAATCCAATGCCCATGTTAAGCTAGCTTAACTTTCTATATTCTGATAAAATCTGAGACAGAAATAGATACAAAAAAGCATCCAAGTAATCCAATCTATCCCAAACTGCGTGATGCCAAGCATTATGCTTCATTTATAAGCTTTTACTCAATGAACACTAGTGATAAGTATCACTTTTACTGGTGCATAACCTTGACATGTATGCATTAAATTGTCCATAAATTTTGATTTATAGCTTATAATGAAACAAATCCAATGCCCACGTCAAGCTAGCTCAAATTTCAATATGGTGACAAAATTTTAGACAGAAAAAGATACGACAACACGTCCAAGAAATCCAATATATCCCAAACTGCGTGATGCCATGCATTAAGCTTCGTTTATAAGGATTTACTCAATGATCATCAATGATAAGTTATGAATGATCATTTTAACTAGCTGATCAACCTGACATATCGACACTAAATCGTCCATAACTTTTTATTTAGAGTTCATACTGACACGAATCCAATGGCCACGTTAAAATAGCTCAATTTTCTATATTTTGACGAAATTTGTGACAGGAATACGGAAAAAAGCGTCCAAGTAATCCAATCTATCCAATATTCTTGATGCCATGCATTATGCTTCATTTATAAGCTTTTACTTAATGAGCACCAATGATCAGTTTAGAATGATCACTTTAACGAGGTGATCAACTTGACATGTGATCAGTTTTGATTTAGAGCTCCGAATTAAACGAATCCAATGCCCACGTAAACCTAGTTCAAGTTTCTATATTGTGATAAAATTATAGATAGAAATAGATACGACAAAGCATCCAAGTAATCCAATCTATCCTAAACTATGTGAGGTCATACATTATGCTTCATTTATAAGCGTTTAATCAATGAGCACCAATGATCAGTTAAGAATGATCATTTTATTTAGCCTATCAACTTGATTTGTCTGCACTAAATCAGCCGTAACTTTTGATTTAGAGCTGAGAATGATACCAATCAAATGCCCACAGTAAGCTAGCTCAATTTTCTATATATTGACAAAATTTGTGATAGAAATAGAGACAGCAAAGCGTGCAAGTAATCCAAACTAATCCAAAATTTGTGATGTCATGCTATGTGCTTCTTTTATAAGCCTTTACTCTCTGGGCAGCAATAATCAGTTAAGAATGATCATTTTAACTGGCCGATCAACTTGACAAATCCGTACTAAATCGTCGGTACCTTTTGATTAAAATCTCAGAATGACACGAATCCAATGCCCACATTAAGCTAGCTCAATTTTCTATATTATAACGAAATTTGAGACAAAAATAGGTACGACAAAGAATCCACGTAATCCAATCAATCCTGAACTGCGTGATTCTATGCATTATGCTTTATTTATAAGTTTTTACTCAATGACCAACAATGATCAGTTAAGAATGATCATTTTAACAAGCCGATCAACTTGACATGTCTGCACTAAATCAGTCGTAACTTTTGATTTAGAGCTGAGAATGATACCAATCAAATGCCCACAGTAAGCTAGCTCAATTTTCTATATCTTGACAAAATTTGAGATAGAAATGAGACAACAAAATGTCCAAGCAATCCAATATATCCCAAAATTGGTGATGTCATGTTGTGTGCTTCTTTTATAAGCCTTTACTCTCTGGGCACCAATAATCAGGTAATAATGATTATTTTAACTGGCCGATCAACTTAACATGTCCACACTAAATCGTCTGTAGCTCTTGATTTAGAATTCAGAATTACAAGAACCGAATTTCCACTTTAAGCTAGCTCAATTTTAAATATTGTGACAAAATTTGAGACAGAAATAGATACAACAAAGCGTCCAACTATTCCAATCTATACCGAACTGCGTGATTCCATGCATTATGCTTCATTTATAAGAATTTACTTAATGAGCAACAATGATCAGTTTAGAATGATAACTTTAACTAGCCGATCAACTTGACATCACTGTACTAAATCGTCCGTGAGTTTTTATTTAGAGCTCCAAAGCCCACAATAAGCTAGGTCAAATTTCTATATTTTGACAAAGTTATAGACTGAAATAGAGACGACAAAGCCTCCAAATAATCCAATCTATCCCAAACTGCGTGCTGTCATGCATTATGATTCATTTGTAAGCTTTTAATCAATGAGCACCAATGATCAGTTAAGAATGATCATTTTAACTCGCTGATAAACTTGACATGTGCGCACTAAATCATTTGTAACTTTTGAATTAGAGCTCTGAATGACACGCATCCAATACCCACGTTAATCTAACTCAATTTTGAATATTGTGACTAAATTTGAGACATAAATAGATACTACAAAGCGTCCAAGTAATCCAGTTAATTCAAACTCCGTGATGCCATGCATTATGCTTCATTTATAAGCCTTTATTTAATGAGCACCAATGATCAGTTTAGAATGATCACTCTAACTCGCCGATCGACTTGACATGTCCGCATTAAATCGTGTGTAACTTTTGATTTAGAGCTCAAAATGAAACAAATCTAATGCCCACGTCAAGCTTGTACAATTTTTTATATAGAGACAAAATTTAAGACAATAATAGATATGAAAAAGCGTTTATGTTATCCAATCTATCCAAAACTGCAGGATACTCTGCATTTTGAATCATTTATAAGACTTTACTCAATGAGCACCAATGATCAGTTTATAATGATCATTTTAACTGGCCGATCAACTTCACATGTTTGCACTAAATCATCCATAACTTTTGATTTAGAGCTCATATTGACATGGATTCAATGCCCACGTTAAGCTAGCTCAATTTTGTATATTTTGGCAAAATTATAGACACAAATAGATACAACAAAGCGTTCAAGTCATCCAATCTATCCCAAACTCTGTGATGCCTTGCATTATGCTTCACTTATAAGATTTTAATCAAAGAGAACCAATGACCAGTTAAGAATGATCACTTTAATTGACCGATCAACTTGACATGTACACACTAAATCGTCCATAACTTTTGATTTAGAGCTTTGAATGACACGAATCCAAGGACCCCATTAAACAAGCTAAGTTTTCTATATTGTGAAAAAATTTGAGATAGCAATAGATACAACAAAGCGTCCAAGTATTCCAATCTATCCCGAATTGCGTGATGCTCTACATTATCCTTCATTTATAAACCATTGCTCAATAAGCACCAATGATCAGTTTAGAATGATCATTTTAACAGGCCGATCAACTTGACTTATCTGCACTAAATCATCCATAAGTTTTGATTTCTAGCTCATAATGACACAAATCCAATGGCAACGTTAAGCTAGCTCAATTTGCTATATTGTGAAAAAATTTAGGACAAAAATAGATACAACAATGTGTCCAAGTAATCCAATGTATCCCAAACTGTGTGTTGCCATGCATCATTTATAACCCTTTACTCAATGAGCACCAATGATTGGAAGAATGATCACTTTAACTGGCCGATCAACTTGACATGTCCACACTAAATCGTCCGTAACTTTTGATTTAAAGCTCATAATGACACGAATCCAATGCCAACTTAAAGTTAGTTAAATGATCAGTTCATAATGATCACTTTAACTGACTGATCATTTTTACATCTCTACACTAAATTGTCTGTAACTTTTGATTTAGAGCTCAGAATAACACGAATCCATAGCCCCCGTTAAGCTAGGCAAATTTTCTATATTTTGACAAAGTTATAGACATATATTGAGATGAAAAAGCGTCCAAGTAATCCAATCTATCCCAAACTGCGTGATGTCATGCATTATGCTTCATTTGTAAGCTTTTAATCAATGAGCGGTTAAAAATGATCATTTTAACTCGCCGATAAACTTGACATGGCTGCACTAAATCATTCGTAACATTATTTTGGAGCTCCGAATGACACGAATCCAATGCCCACGTTAAGCTAGGTCAATAATATATTGTGAGTAAATTTGAGAGCAAAACATATACGACAAAGCGTCGAAGTAAACAAATGTATCTCGAACTCTGTGATATGATGCATTATGCTTCATTTATATACCTTTACTCAATGAGCACCAATGATCAGTTTAGAATGATCAGTTTAACTGGCCGATCAACTTGACATGTCTGCACTAAATCATCCGTAACTTTGGATTTATAGCTCATAATGACACAAATCCAATGCCCATGTTAAGCTAGCTCAAACTTTTATATTGTGTCAAAATTTGAGATTAAAATAGATACGACAAAGTGTCAAGGTAATCCAATCTATCCCGAACTGAGTGATGCCATGCATTATGCTTCATTTCTATGCATTTACTCAATGGGCCCCAATGATCATAAGAATGATCATTTTAACTGGCCAATCAAGTTGACATGTCCGCATTAAATTGTCCATAACTTTTGATTTAGAGCTCAGAATTACACGAATCCAATACCCATGTAAAGCTAGATCAATTTTTTATATCAAGACTAAATTTGAGACATAAATAGATATGAAAAAGCGTCCAAGTAATCCAATCTATCCCAAACTCCGTGATACCTTGATTTATGATTCATTTACAAACCTTTATTTAATGTGCACCAATGACCAGTTTAGAATGATCACATTAAATGGCCAATCAACTTGACATGTGTGCATTAAATGGTCTGTAACTTTTGATTTAGAGTTCAGAATGACACGAATCCAATGCCAACGTTAAGCTAGCTCAATTTTCTATATTTTGACAATATTATAAATAGAAATAAAGATGACAAAGAGTCCAAGTAATCCAATCTATCCCAAACTGCATGATGCCTTGCATTATGCTTCATTTGTAAGCTTTTAATCAATGAGCACCAATGATCAGTTAAGAAATATCATTTTAAGTGGCCGATCAACTTGACATCTCCAAATTATATTGTCCGTAATTTTTGATTTAGATCTCAGAATGACACGATTCCAATGCCCACGTAAAGGTTGTTCAATTTTTTTTTATTGGGACAAAATTTAAAACTGAAATCGTCAAATCGTCTAAGTAATACAATCTATCCAAAACTTCATGATGCTCTGCATTATGCATCATTTATCAGCCTTTACTCCATGAGCACCAATAATAAGTTTAGAATGATCATTTTAATTGGACAATCAACTTGACATGGCCGCACTAAATCTTCTGTAACTATTGATTTAGAGATCTGAATGACACGAATCCAATGCCCACGTAAATGTAGTTCAATTTTTTATATAGAGAAAAAATTTAGATCTTAAATAGATACAACAAAGCGTCTAAGTAATCCAACCTATCCAAAACTACGTGATGCTCTGCATGATGCATCATTTATAAGCCTTTACTCCATGAGATCCAGTGATAAGTTTAGAATGATCATTTTAACTGTACGACCAACTTGACATGGAGGCACTAAATCGTATGTAACTCTTGATTAAGAGATTAGAATGACACAAATCCAATGCCCATGTTAGGCTAGCAAAATTTTGTATATTGTGACAAAATTTGAGACATAAATAGATACAAAAAGTGTCCAAGTAATCCAATCTATCCCAAACTGCGTGAAGCTTAGCTTTATGCTTCATCTATTAGCTTTCACTGAATAAGCACTAATGATCACTTCAGAATGATCATTTTAACTGGCCGATCAACTTGACATGTCGGCACTAAATCATCCATAACTTTTGATTTATAGCTCATAACGACACGAATCCAATGCCCACGTTAATCTAGATTAATTTACTATACTGTGACAAATTCAAGGCAAAAATAGATACGACAAAGCGTCCCAAACTGCATGATGCCATGCATTATGCTTCCTTTATATGCCTTTACTCAATGAGCACCAATGATCGGAAGAATGATCATTTTAAATGGCCGATTAACTTGACATGTCCACATTAAATCGTCTGTAATTTTTGACTTAGAGGTTATAATGAATGACATGAATCCAATACCCACGTTAATCTAGCTCAATTTTCTATATTTTAACAATATTATAGATAGAAATAGATACAACAAAGCGTCCAAGTAATCCAATATATCCCAAATTGCCTGATGCTCTACATTATACTTCATTTATAAACCTTTACTCAATAAGCACCAATGATCAGTTTAGAATGATCATTTTAACTATCCGATCAATTTGACATCTCTGCACTAAATCGTCTATAACTTTTGATTTATAGCTCAGAGTGACATGAATGCAATGCCCACGTTAAGCTACCTCAATTTTGCATATTGTGACAAAATTTCAGACATAAATAGATACGACAAAGCATCCAAGTAATCCAATCTATCCTGAACTGCATGAGTCCATGCGTTATGCTTCATTTATAAGAATTTACTTAATGAAAACCAATGATCAGTTTAGAATTATCACTTTAACTGACCGATCAACTTGACATCTCTGCACTAAATCGTCCGTATCATTTGATTTAAAGCTCAGAATTACATGAATCCAATGCCCACGTTAAGCTACCTCAAATTTGTATATTGTGCTAAAATTTGAGACAAAAATAGATACGACAAAGCGTCCAAGTAATCCAATCTATCCTGAACTGTGTGATGCCATGCATTATGCTTCATTTATAAGCTTTTATTTAATGAACACCAATGATCAGTTTAGAATGATCACTTTAACAGGCCGATCAACTTGACATCTTCGCAACAAATTGTCCGTAATTTTTGATTTAGAGCTCAGAATAACACGAATCCAATGCCCACGTCAAACTAGCTCTATTTTCTATATTTTCACAAAATTATGGACAGAAATAGAGACTACAAAGCATACAAGTAATCCAATCTATCCCAAACTGCGTGATGCCATGCATTATGCTTCATTTGTAACCTTTTAATCAGTGGGCACCAATGATTAGTTAAAAATGATCATTTTAACTGGCCGATCTACTTAACATATCCGCACTAAATCGACCGTAACTTTTGATTTAGAACTCCAAACGACACGAATCCAATGCCCACGTTAATCTACCTCAATTTTCTATATTGTGACAATATTGAAGACAAAAATAAATATGAAAAAGCGTCCAAGTAATGCAATCTATCCCGAGCTGCGTTATGCTCTGTATTATGCTTCATTTATAAGCCTTTACTCAATGAGCTCCAATTATCAGTTAAGAATGATCATTTTAACGGGCCGATCAACTTGATATGTCCACACTAAATCATTCGTAACTTTTGATTTAGAGCTCTGAATGACTCGAATCCAATGTCCACGTAAAGCTAGTTCAATTTTCTATATTTTGACAATATAATATATATAAATAGAGATGACAAAGCATCCAAGTAATCCAATCTATCCCGAACTGCGTGATGTCATGCAATATGCTTCATTTGTAAGCTTTTAATCAATGAGCACCAATGATCAGTTAAGAATGATCATTTAACTAGACGATAAACTTGACATGGCCACACTAAATCATCTGTAACATTTGATTTAGTGCTATGAATGACACGAATCCAATGCCATCGTTAAGCTAGCTCAATTTTGTATATTGTGACTAAATTTAAGACAGAAATAGATATGACAAAGCGTTCAGGTAATCCAATATGTTCCAAACTATGTGATGTTGTGCATTATGCTTCATTTATAAGCAGTTACTTAATGAGCACCAATAATCAGTTTAGAATGATCACTTTAGGTGACCGATAAACTTGACATGTCCGCATTAAATCATGCGTAACTTTTGATTTAGAGCTCAGAATGACACAAATCCATTGTGCACGTAAAGCTAGTTCAATTTTTCGATATTGAGCCAAACATTTGAGATAGAAATAGATACGATAAATCATCTAAGTAATCCGATCAATGAAAAACCGTGTGATGCTCATCATTTTGCATCATTAATAAGCCTTTACTCAAAGAGCACCAATGATCAGTTTACAATGATCATTTTAACTGGCCGATAAACTTGACATGTTTGCACTAAATTCTCCATAACTTTAGATTTATAGCTCATAATGACGCGAATCCAATCTGAACGTTAAGGTAGCTCAATTTTCTATATTGTAACAAAATTTGAGAAAGAAATAGTTACGACAAAGCGTCCAGGTCATCAAAGCTATCTCAAACTTCGTGATGTCATGCATTATGCTTTATTTATAAGCCTTTACTCAATGAGCACCAATGATCAATGAAGAATGATCATTTTAACTGACAGATCAACTTGATATGTCTGCACTAAATCATCCATAATTTTTGATTTATAGCTCATAATGACACGAATCCAATGTCCATGTTAAGCTAGCTCAATTTTCTATATTGTGACAAAATTAAAGATAAAAATAGATACGACCAATAATACAAGTAATCCAATGCATCCCAAAATATGTGATGCCATGCATTATGCTTAATTTATAAGCTTTTACTCAATGAGCATCAATGATAAGTTAAGAATGATCATTTTAACAGCCAAGTTAAGGTAGCTCAATTTTCTATATTGTGAAAAACTTTGAGATAGAAATAGATATGAGAAAGAGTCCATGTAAAGAAATCTATCCCAAACTGCGTGATACTATGCATTATGCTTCATTTATATGCCTTTACTCAATGGGCACCAATGATCAGTTAAAAATGATCATTTTATCAAGCCGATCAACTTGACATGTCCGCACTAAATCGTCAGTAACTTTTGATTTGGGGCTTAGAATGACACGAATCCAATGCCCACGTTAAGCTAGCTCAATTTTCTATATAGAAACAAAATTTGAGACAGAAATAGATACGACAAAGCGTCTAAGTTATCCAATCTATCCAAAACTTTATAAACCTTTTCTCAATGAGCACCAATGATCAGTTTAGAATGATCATTTTAACTAGCCGATCAACTTGAAATTTCCGCCCTAAATCGTCTGTAACTCTTGATTTAAAGCTCAGAATGACATGAATCCAATGCCCACGTTAAGCTACCTCAAATTTGTATATTGTGCTAAAATTTGAGACAGAAATAGATACAACAACGCGTCCAAGTAATCCAATCTATCCTAAACTTTGTTATGCCATGCATTATGTTTCATTTATAAGCCTTTATTTAATGAACACCAATGATCAGTTTAGATTTATCACTTTAACAGGCCGATCAACTTGACATCTTTGCAATAAGTTGTCCGTAACTTTTGATTTAGAGCTCCGAATGACACAAATCCAATGCCCACATTAAGCTAGCTCTATTTTCTATATTTTGACAAAATTATGGAAAGAAATAGAGACGATTCCATGCATTATGCTTCATTTATAAGCCTTTACTCAATGAGCACCAATGATCAGTTTAAAATGATCACTTTAACATGCCGATATACTTGACGTGTCCACACTAAATCGTCCGTAAATTTTGCTTTAGAGCTTAGAATGCCACGAATCCAATGCCCATGTTAAGCTAGTTCAATTTTCTATGTTTTGACAAAACTTGAGACGAAATAGAGACGACAACACGTCCAAGTAATCCAGTCTATCCTTAACTATGTGATGCCATTCATTATTCTTCATTTATAAGGCTTTACTCATTGAGCACCAATGATCAGTCAAGAATGATCATTTTAACTTGCCGATCAACTTGACATGTCCACACTAAATCATCCGTAACTTTTGATGTAGAGCTCAGAATGACATGGTTCCAATGTCCACAGTAAGCTAGCATGATTTTCTATATTGTGACAAAATTTGAGACAGAAATAGATACCACAAGGCATCCAAGTAATCAAATCTTTCCCAAACTGCGTGATGCCATGGATTATTCTTCATTTATAAGCCTTTACGCAATGAGCACCAATGATCAGTTTAGAATTATCATTTTAAATGGCCGATTAACTTGACATGTCTGCACTAAATCGTCCGTAACGTTTGATTTAGAACTGAGAATGACACGAATCCAATCCCATGTTAATCTTGCTCAATTTTCTATATTGTGATAAAATTTAAGACTAAAACTGCTTCGACAAGTCCTCTGGGTAATCAAATCTATCCAGAACTACGTAATATCATGCATTATGCTTTATTTATAAGCCTTTACTCAAGGAGCAGCAATGATCATTTATATGCTTTTACTCAACAATCTCCAATTATCAATTTAGAATGATCACTTTAACTGGTCGATCAACTAGACATGTCCGCACTAAATCGTCCGTAAATTTTGATTTAGATCTCATAATGACACCAATACAATGCACACCTTAAGCTAGCTCAATTTTCTATATTGTGACAAAATTTGAGACAAAAATAGATACGAAAAAGCGTCCAAGCAATCCAGTATATCCCCAACTGCGTGATGCCATGTATTATTCGTAATTTATAAGCTTTTACTCAATGAGCACCAATGAGTTTAGAATGATCACTTTAACTGGCCGATCAACTTGACATGCTTGCACTAACTTGTCCGTAATTTTTGATTTATAGCTCAGAATGACACGAATCCAATATCCACATTACGCTAGTTCAATTTTCTATATTCTGACAAAACTTGATACAACAAAGCGTCCAAGTAATCAAATCAATCTAAAGTTGCGTGATTCCATGCATTATGCTTCATTTATAAGCCTTTACTCAATGAGCACCAATGATCAGTTTAAAATGATCACTTTAACATGCCGATCAACTTGACATGTCCGCACTAAATCGTCCGTAAATTTTGATTTGGAGCTTAGAATGCCACGAATCCAATGCCCATGTTAAGCTAGTTCAATTTTATATATTTTGACAAAACTTGAGACGAAATAGAGACGGCAACACGTCCAAGTAATCCAGTCTATCCTTAACTGTGTGATGCCATTCATTATTCTTCGTTTATAAACTTTTACTCAATGAGCACCAATGATCAGTTTAGAATGATTATTTTAACTGGACGATTAACTTGACATGTCTGCACGAAATGGTCCGTAACTCTTGATTTATAGCTCAGAATGACACGAATCCAATGTCCACGTTAAGCTAGTTGAATTTTTTATATTGTGACAAAATTTGAGACAGAACAAGATACGATAAATCGTCCAAGTAGTCAAATCTATCCAAAACTGAGTGATGCCATGCTTTATTCTTCAATTGTAAGCCTTTACTTAATGAGCACCAATGATCAGTACAGAATTATCACTTTAAGTGTCCGATCAACTTGACATGTCCGCACTAAATCGTCTGTAACGTTTGATTTAGATCTCCGAATGACACGAATCCGATGGCCACGTTAAGCTAGATCAATTTTCTATATTGTGACAAAACTTGAGACAAAAAAAGATATGACAAAACCTCCAAGTAATCCAGTCTATCCAAAACTGCATAATGCTATGCATTATGTCTCATTTATCAGCCTTTACTCAATGAGAACCATGATCAGGTTAGAATATAACAAGACGATCAACTTGAAATTTCCGCACTAAATCGTCCATAACTTTTGATTTATAGGCCAAAATGACCCGAATCCAATGCCCACGTTAGGCTAGATCAATTTTCTATATTTTGACAAAGTTTGATATAAAAATAGAGAAGACAAAGCGTCCGAGTAGTCAAATATCTCTTGAACTACGTGATGCCACGCTTTATGCTTCATTTATAAGCTTTTACTTATTAAGCACAAATGATCAGCTTAGAATGATCACTTTAACTGGCCGATCAACTTGACATGTCCGCACTAAATCGTCCATAACTTTTGATTTAGAGCTTAGAATGACACGAATCCAATGACCACGTTAAAATAATTCAATTATCTATATTGTAACCAATTTTGAGACAAAAATAGATACGAAAATGCGTTCAAGTAATCGAATTTATCTAAAATTGTGTGATGCCATGCATTATGCTTCATTTATGATTCTTTACTCAATGAGCACCAATGATCAGTTTAACTGGCCGATCAACTAGATATGTCCGCATTAAATTGTCCATAACTTTTGATTTAGATCTCAAAATGTCACAAATCCAATGCCCACGTTAAGCTAGCTCAATTTATCTATATTGTGATAAAATGTAAAACTAAAATTGCTTCGACAAAGAGCCCATGTAATCCCATCTATCCAAAACTGCATAATGTCATGCATTATGCTTCATTTATAAGCCTTTACTTAATGAGCACCAATGATCATTTTAGAATAATCATATTAACTGGCCGATCAAGTTGACATGTCTGCACTAAATTGTATGTAACGTTCAATTTATCGCGCATAATGATACGAATCCAATGCCCATGTTAAGCTACCTCAATTTTCTATATTTTGATGAAATTTGAGATAAAAATAGAGAAGAAAAATTGTCCAACTAATAAAATATATCCAAAACTACGTGATGTCGTGCTTTATGCTTCATTTATAAGCCTTTACTTGATGAGCACCAATGATCAGTTTATAATGATCACTTTAACAGGCCGATCAACTTGATATTTCCGCACTAAGTCATCCATCACTTTTGGTTTAGAGCTTATAATGACACGAATGCAATGCCCATGGTAAGCTACCTCAATTATCTATATTGTAACTAAAATTGAGACAAAAATAGATACAAAAAGAGTCCAAATAATCCAATCTACCTTAAACTTTATGATGCCATGCATTATGGTCATTTATAAGCCTTTACTCAACCAGCTCCAATTATTAGTTTATAATGATCACTTTAACTGGTCGATCAACTAGACATGTCCGCACTAAATCGTCCATAAATTTTTATTTAGATCTCATAATGACACGAATCCAATGCCCATGTTAAGTTATCTCAAATTTCAATATTGTGACAAAATTTGAGACAAAAATAGATACGAGAAAGCGTCCAAGTAATCCAGTCTATCCCAAACTGCGTGATGCCATGTATTATAATTCATTTATCAGCTTTTACTCAATAAACCCTAATGATCAGTTTAGAATGATCATTTTCAGTGGCTGAGAAACTTGATATGCATGAACTAAATCGTCCGTAACTTTTGATTTATAGCTCAGAATGACACGAATCCAATGCACACATTAAGCTAGTTCAATTTTCTATATTTTGACAAAATTTGAAACAAAACTAGTTATAACGAAGCATCCAAGTAATCAAATCAATCCAAAACTGCGAGATGCCATGTATTATGCTTCATTTATAAGCGTTTACTCAACGAGCACCAACGATCAGTTTAGAGTTATCACTTTTAATGGCCGATCAAATTGACATGTCGACACTAAATCATGAGTAACTTTTGATTTAGAGCTCAAAATGACACGATTTCAATGCCCACATTAAGCTAGCTCAATTTATCTATATTGTGACTAAATTTGAGATTGAAATTGATACGACAAAGCGTCTAAGTATTCCAATCTATCAAAAATTGTGTGATGCCATGCATTATGCTTCATTTATAAGCCTTTACTCAATGAGCACCAATGATCACTTTAACTTGGCCGATCAACTTGACATGTCCGCACTAAATCGTCCGTAAGTTTTGATTTAGAATTTAGAATGACACGATTCCAATGCCCACATTAAGCTAGCTCAATTTATCTATATTGTGACAAAATTTGAGAGAGAGCTAGATATGACATAACGTCCAAGTAATCCAATCTATCCAAAACTGCGTGATACCATGTATTATGCTTCATTTTTATGCCTTTACTCAATGAGCACCAATGATAAGTTTGGAATCATCACTATAAGTGGCCGATCAACTTGACATGTCCTCACTTAATCATCCGTAACTTTTGATATAGAGCTCAGAATTACACGATTCCAGTGCCCACGTTAAGATATCTCACTTTATCTATGTTGTGACAAAATTTGAGAGAGAATTAGATACGACGAAAAGTTCATGTGATCCAATCTATCCCAAACTGGGTGATACATTTCATTATGCTTCATTTATAAGCCTTTTCTCTGTGAGCGACAACGATCGGTTTATAATGATCACTTTAACTGACCGATTAACTTGACATGTCTATACAAAATCGTCCGTAATTTTTGATTTAGAGCTCAGAATGACACGAATCCAATTCCCACATTAAGCTAGCTACATTTTCTATATTTTTGACAAAAGTTGAGATAAAATAGAGACAACAAAAAGTCTAAATAATCCAATCTATCATGAACTACGTGATGTCATGCATTATGCTTCATTTATAAGCCTTTACTCAATGAGCACCAGTGGTCATTTTAGAATGATCCTTTTAACACGTCGATCAAGTTGACATGTCTGCACTAAATTCTCTGTAACTTTTGATTTCTTGTTCCGAATGACACGAATCCAATGCCAACGTTAAGCTAGGTCAATTGTCTATTTTTAAACAAAACTTGAGACAGAAATAGATACGAGAAAGCTTCCAAGTAATCTGATCTATTCAATATTTGTTTGATACCATGCATTATGCTTCATTTAGAAGCCTTTACTTAATGAGCACCAATGATCAGTTTAGAATGATCACTTTAACTTGCTGATCAACTTGAGATATCTCCACTAAATTGTCGGTAACTTTTGATTTGGAACTCAGAATGACACAAATCCAATGCACATGTTAAGTTAGCTCAATTTTGTATATTGTGACAAAATTTGAGACAGAAATAAGCACGACAAGGTGTCCAAGTAATCAAATATATTCCAAACTACGTAATGCCATGGATTATGCTTGATTTACAAGCCTTTACTGCATGAGCACCAATGATCAGTTAATAATGATCATTTTAACTAACTGATCAACTTGACTTATCTGCACTAACTCATTGGTAACTTTTGATTTAGAGCTCTGGATGACACGAACCCAATGCCCATGTTAAGGTAGCTCAATTTTCTATATTGTGAAAAAATTTAAGACTAGAATTGCATCGACAAGCCCTCCAAGTAATCTAATATATCCAAAACTGCGTGAAGTCATACATTATGCTTCATTTATAAGCCTTTACTCAAGGAGCACCAGTGATCATTTTAGATTGATCCTTTTACTGGCCGATCAACTTGACATGTCTATACTAAATCATTTGTAACTTTTCATTTAGAGCTCAAAATGATACGATTCCAATGCCCATGTTAAGCTAGCTCAATTTATCTATATTGTGACAAAATTTGATACAGAAATAGATACAACAAAGTGTCCAAGTAATCCAATCTATCCTTAACTGCGTGATGCCATGCATTATGCTTCATTTATAAGTCTTTATTCAATGAGCACCAATAATCAGTTCAGAATGATCATTTTAACTGGCCGATCAACTTGACATGTTTGTACAAAATTGTCCATAACTTTTGATTTGTAGCTCATAATGACACGAATCAAATGCCACGTTAAGCTACCTCAATTGTCTAAATTTTCACAAAATTTGACACATCAATAGATACAACAAAGGATCCAAGTAATCCAATCTATCTAAAAACTTCATGATGCCACGTATTATGCTTCATTTATAAGCCTTTACTCAATGAGCACCAATGATCAGTTTAGGATGATCACTTTAAATGGTCGATCAACTTGACATGTCCACACTAAATCATCCGTAACTTTTGATTTAGAGCTCAGAATGACACGATTCCAATGCCCACGTTAAGCTAGTTCAATTTATCAGTATTGTGACAAAATTAGAGAGAGAACGAGATTCGACAAAGCCTCCAAGTAATCCAATATATCAGAAACTGCATGATGACATGCGTTATGCTTCATTTATAAGTCTTTATTCAATGAGAACCAATAATCAGTTCAGAATGATCATTTTAACTGGCCGATGAACTTGACATGTCCGTACTAAGTCATCTGTCACTTTTGGTTTAGAGCTCAGAATGACACAAATGCAATGCCCACGTTAAGCTAGCTCAATTATCTATATTTTAAGAAAATTTGAGACAAAAGTAGATAGAAGAAGCATCCAAGTAATCCAATCTATCTAAAACTGTGTGATGTCATGCATTATGTTCATTTATAAGCTTTTACTCAATGATCTCCAATTATCAGTTTAGAATGATCACTTTAATTGGTCGATCAACTAGACATGTCCGCACTAAATCGTCCGTAAATTTTGATTTAGATCTCATAATGACACGAATACAATGCACAAGCTAGCTCAATTTTCTATATTGTGACAAAATTTGAGACAAAAATAGATACAAGAAAGCGTCCAAGTAATCCAGTCTATCCTAAACTGCGTGATGCCATGTATTATTCTTAATTTATAAGCTTTTACTCAATGAGCACCAATTAGTTTAAAATGATCATTTTAACTGGCCGATCAACTTTACATGCTTGCACTAACTCGTCCGTAACTTTTGATTTATAGCTCAGAATGACACCAATCCAATGCCCACATTAAGCTAGTTCAATTTTCTATATTTTAACAAATTTTGAGACAAATTTATATACAACAAAGCGTCCAAGTAATCAAATCTATCCAAAATTGTGTAATTTCATGCATTATACTTCATTTATAAGCCTTTACTCAATGAGCACAAATGATCAATTTAGAATGATCACTTTAGAATGATCACTTTAACTGGCCGATCAACTTGACATGCTTCCACTAACTCGTACGTAACTTTTGATTTGTAGCTCCGAATGACACGAATCCAACGTCCACATTACGCTAGTTCAATTTTCTATATTATGACAAAATTTGAGACAAAACTAGATACAGCAAAGCATCCAAGTAATCAAATCTATCCAAAATTGCGCGATAAAATTTGAGACAGAACAAGATACGATAAATCGTCCAAGTAATCAAATCTATCCAAAATTGAGTGATGCCATGCTTTATTCTTCAATTGTAAACATTTACTTAATGAGCACCAATGATCAGTATAGAATGATCACTTTAAGTGTCCGATCAACTTGACATGTCCGCACTAAATCGTCCGTAACTTTTGATTTAGATCTCCGAATGACCCGAATCCGATGCCCACGTTAGGCTAGATCAATTTTTTATATTTTGACAAAATTTGATATAAAAATAGAGAAGACAAAGCATCCGAGTAATCAAATCTTTCTTGTACTACATGATGCCATGCTTTATGCTTCATTTATAAGCCTTTACTTATCAAACACCAATGATCAGTTTAGAATGGTCACTTTAACTGGCCGATCAACTTGACATTTCCGCACTAAATCGTCCATAACTTTTCAGTTAGAGCTCAGAATGACATGAATCCGATGACCACGTTAAAATAATTCAATTATCTATATTGTAACCAATTTTGAGATAAAAATAAATACGAAAATGCATCCAAGTAATCCAATTTATCTAAAATTGTGTGATGCCATGCATTATGCTTCATTTATAAGCCTTTACTCAATGAGCACCAATTATAAGTTTAGAATGGTCAGTTTAAATGGCCGATCAACTAGACATGTCCGCGCTAAATCGTCCATAACTTTTGATTTAGATCTCAGAATGACACAAATCCAATGCCCACGTTAAGCTAGCTCAATTTTCTATATTGTGATAAAATGTAAAACTAAAATTGCTTCGACAAAGTGTCCATGTAATCCCATCTATCCAAAAATGCATAATGTCATGCATTATGCTTCATTTATAAGCCTTTACTTAATGAGCACCAATGATTATTTTAGAATAATCATATTAAACTGGACGAACAAGTTGACATGTCTACACTAAATCATATGTAACATTCGATTTATAGCTCAGAATGATTCGAATCCAATGCCCACATTAATTTACCTCAATTTTCTATATTTTGACGAAATTTGAGAAAAAAATAAAGAAGAAAAATTGTCCAAGTAATAAAATATATCCAAAACTACGTGATGTCGTGCTTTATGCTTATTTTATAAGCCTTTAATTAATGAGCACCAATGATCAGTTTAGAATGATCACTTTAACAGGCCGATCAACTTGACATGTCTGCACTAAGTCATCGGTCACTTTTGGTTTAGAGCTTAGAATGACACGAATGCAATGCCCTTGCTAAGCTACCTCAATTATCTATATTGTAACAAAATTTGAGACAAAAATAGATACAAAAAGCGTCCAAGTCATCCAATCTATCTAAAACTTCATGATGCCATGCATTATCGTCATTTATAATCCTTTACTCAACGAGCTCCAATTATCTGTTTATAATGATCACTTTAACTAGTCGATCAACTAGACATGTCCGCACTAAATTATCTGTAAATTTTTATTTATATCTCATAATGACACGAATCCGATGCCCACATTAAGCTAGCTCAATTTTCTATATTGTTACAAAATTTGAGACAAAAATAGATACGAGAAAGCGTTCAAGTAATCCAGTCTATCCCAAACTGCGTGATGCCATGTATTATTCTTCATTTATAAGCTTTTACTCAATGAGCACCAATTATCTATTTAGAATGATCATTTTCACTAGCCGATAAACTTGATATGCATGCACTAAATTGTCCGTAACTTTTGATTTATGGCTCAGAATGACACGAATCCAATGCCCACATTAAGCTAGTTCAATTTTCTATATTTGGACAAAATTTGAAACAAAACTAGTTACAACGAAGCATCCAAGTAATCAAATAAACCCAAAATTGCGTGATCCCATGCATTATGATTCATTTATATGCCTTTACTCAATGAGCACCAATGATCAGTTTAGAATGATCACTTTAACTTGCCGATACTCTTGAAATTTCCGCACTAAATCATCCGTAACTTTTGATTTAGAGCTTAGAATGACACGAATCCAATGCTCACGTTAAGCTAGCTCAATTTTCTATATTTTGACAAAACTTGAGACAAAATAGAGATGACAAAGCGTCCAAGTAATCCAATCTATCCTTAACTGTGTGATGCCATTCATTATTCTTCATTTATAAGTTTTTACCCAATGAGCACCAATGATCAGTTTAGAATGATCATTTTAACAGGACGATCAACTTGACATGTCTGCACGAAATGGTCTGTAATTTTTGATTTAGGGCTCAGAATGACATGAATTCAATGCCCACGTTAAGCTAGTTGAATTTTTTTATATAGTGAAAAAATTTGAGACAGAACAAGATCTGATAAAGCGTCCAAGTAATCAAATCTATCCAAAATTGAGTGATGCCATGTATTCTTAAATTATAAGTCTTCACTTAATGAGCAACGATGATCAGTTTAAAATGATCACTTTAACTATCCTATCAACTTGACATGTCCACACTAAATTATTCGTAACTTTTGTATTAGATCTCCGTATGAAACGATTCCAATGCCCACATTAAGCTAGTTCATTTTTCTATGCTTTGACAAAATTTGAAACAAAACTAGATACAACGAAGCATCCAAGTAATCAAATCAATCCAAAATTCCGTGATCCCATGCATTATGATTCATATATAAGCCTCTACTCAATGAGTACCAATGACTAGGTTAGAATGATCACTTTAACTAGTCGATCAACTGGCATGACCGCACTAAATCATCTGTAACTTTTGATTTAGATCTCTTAATGACCCGAATTCAATGCCCACGTTAAGCTAGCTCAATTTTCTATATTGTGACAAAATTTGAGACAAAAATAGATAAAACAAAGCGTCCAAGTAATCCAGACTATCCCAAACTGCGTGATGCCATTATTCTTCACTTATAAGCTTTTACTCAATGAGCACCAATGATCAGGTTAATCATTTTAACTGACCCATCAACTTGACATGCCTTCACTAAATCGTCCCTAACTTTTCATTTATAGCTCAAAATGACACGAATCCCATGCCCATATTAAGCAGTTTAATTTTCTATGTTTTGAAAAAAACTTGAGACAAAACTAGATATAACAAAGTGTCCAAGGAATCAAATCTATCCAAAATTACGTGATTCCATGCATTATGCTTCATATACAAGCCTAAACTCAAGGAACACTAATGATCAGTTTAGAATAAATACATTAACTAGCCGATCAACTTCACATGTCCGCACTAAATCGTTCATAACATTTGATTAAGAGATTAGAATGACACGAATTCAATACCCACGTTAAAGTAGCTCAATTTTCTATATTAAACTTGAGACAAAATAGAGATGACAAAGCGTCCAAGTAATCAAATCTAGCCCAAAATACGTGATTCCATGCATTATTCTTCATTTTTATGCCTTTATTTAATGAGCACTAATGATCAGCATAGAATGATCACTTTAATTGGTCGATCAACTTGACATAACTGCACTAAATCGTTCGTAACTTTTGATTTAGATCTCATAATGAGCCGAATCCAATGCCCACATTAAGCTAGCTCAATTTTCTATATTGTGACAACATTTGAGACAAAAACAGGTACAACAAAGCGTCCAAGTAATCTAGTGTATACTTATCTTTGTGATGCCATTCATTATTCTTCATTTATAAGCTTTTACTCAATTAGCACCAATGATCTGTTTTGAATGATCATTTTAACTGGCCAATCAATTTGACATGCCTGCATTAAATCCCAGAATGACACGAATCCAATGCCCACATAAAACTAGTTCAATTTTCTATATTGTGGCAACATTTGAGACAAAACTAGATATGACAAAGCATCCAAGTAATCAAATCTATCTAAAATTTCCTGATTCCATGCATTTTGTTCATTTATAAGCCTTAACTCAATGAGCACCAATGATCAGTTTAGAATAACTATATTAACTACCTGATCAACTTGAAATGTCTGCACTAAATCATACATAAATTTTGATTTAGAGCTTAGAATCATACGAATCCAATGCCCACGTTAAGCTAGCTCAATTTTCTATATTTTGACAAAACTTGGGAAAAAATAGAGACGACAAAGCGTCCAAGTAATCAAATCTATCCCAAACTACGTGATGCCATGCTTTATGATTCTTTTATAAGCTTTTATTTAATGAACATTAATGATTAGTTTAGAATGATCACTTTAATTGGCGATCAAGTTGATATGTCTGCACTAAATCATCCTAAACTTTTGAGTTAGAGCTCATAATGACTCAAATCCAATGCCCACGATAAGCTAGATCAATTTTCAAAATTATGACAAAATTTGAGACAGAAATAGATACGACAAAGCGTCCAAGTCATCCAATCTATCCTAAACCACGTGATGCCATGCATTATTCTTGATTTATTAGCTTTTACTCAATGAGCACCAATGATCAGTTTAGAATGATCACTTTAATTGACAATCAACTTGACATGTCTGCACTAAATCGTCCAAAACTTTTGATTTAGAGCTCAGAATGACACGAATCCAATGCCCACGGTAACCTAGCTCAATTTTCAATATTGTAAAAAATTTTAGACCAAAATAGATAGAAAAAAGGATCCAAGTAGTCCAATCTATCTAAAATTGTGTGATGCGATGCATTATGCTTCTATTATATTAACTGGCCGATCAACTTGACATTCCCGCACTAAATCGTGCGTAACTTTTGATTTGGAGCCCAGAATAATGCGAAGCCAATGCCCACGTTAAGCTTGCTCAATTTTCTATATTTTGACAAAATTTGGGATAGAACTAAAGAAGACAACGGGTACAAGTAATCAAATCTATCCCAAACTACGTGATGCCATGCTTTATGCTTCATTTATGAGCCTATACTTTAGAGTTCAAAATGACACGAATCCAATGCCCACGGTAACCTAGCTCAATTTTCAATATTGTAATAAAATTTTAGACCAAAATAGATATAAAAAGCATCCAAGTAATCCAATCTCTCTAAAACTGTGTTATGCCATGCATTATGCTTCTATTATAAACCATTACACAATGAGCACCAACGATCAGTTTAGAATGATCACTTTGACAGGCCGATCAACTAGAAATTTCCACACTAAATCGTTCGTAAGTTTTGATTTAGATCTCAGAATGACGCGAATTTAATTCCCACGTTAAGCTAGCTCAAATTTCTATATTGTGTCGAAGTATGGCACAGAACTATATACGACAAAGTGCCCAAGTAATCCAATCTATCAAAAACTGTGTTTTGCCATGCTTTATTCTTCATTTATAAGCATTTACTTAATGAACACCAGTGATCAGTTTAGAATGATCACTTTAACAGGCCGATCAATTTGACATGCCTGCACGAAATGGTCCATAACTTTTGATTTAGAGCTCAAAATGAAACGAATCCAATGCCCACGTTAAGCTAGTTCAAATTTTTATATTGTGAGAAAATTTGAAGCAAAACTAGATACGACAAAGTGTCCAAGTAATCAAATCTATTCAAAATTGCATGATGCCATGCATTATGCTTCATTTATAAGCCTTTACTTAATGAACACCAATGATCAGTTTAAAATAATCTTATTAACTGGCCGATCAACTTGACATGTCCGCACTAAATCGTCTGTAACTTTTGATTTAGAGCTCAGAATGACATGAATCCAATGCCCACATTAAGCTAGCTCAATTTTCTCTGTTGTGACAAAATTTGAGAAAGAAATATATACGAAAAAGTGTCCAAGTAATCCAGAGTATCCTAAACTGCGTGATGCCATGCAATGTTCTTCATTTATTATCTTTTACTCAATGAGCACAAATTATCAATTTAGAATGATCATTTTAACTGGCCGATCAACTTGACATTTCTGCACTAAATGGTCCGTAACTTTTTATTTGTAGCTCAGAATGACACGAATCCAATGCCCACGTTAAACTAGTTCAATTTTCTATATTTTGACTAAATATGAGACTTAACTAGATACGACAAAGCGCCCAAGTTATCAAATCTATCCAAAACTGCGTGATGCCATGCAATATGATTCATTTATATGCCTTAACTCAATGAGTACCAATGATCAGTTTAGAATGATCACTTTAACTAAAGAATGAAAAGGTAAAAAAACACTGTTATAGAGAGATTTCAAAAAGTGGGCCGTTACAAAATAATGAATCTGTAATGCATGGGCCGCCACCTCGATCCGCCGAGCCCAAACACGGTGCCGGCGAGAACGCACATCGGCAGAGGGTTCCCTGCGTGGACCTCCGTCGCCACTCCCCCAATCACGCCAATGATTAGGGAATCACACTATGGATTGTCTAAGATCTGGAATATTCGAAAGAATATCACCACATCGGATCCGCGATCCTCCTCGGAGGATTTACTTTCCATACCTTGCGACCGAAACTGGTCGAGTATCACGCCGCCATCAATGGTGTGCTCACTTTCGGAAAGTGAGATTGCGAGCAATCCGCGACCCTCACCCAACGAAATCGCGTGGAATCAAGGAAATCGCGGTGACAGTGGGATCCCGCCATTAAAGGCGAATCCACCACAGCTATATAAACCCCCGTTGCACCGCCTTGTCGACACCACACACCTAGAAAAATCACAGATAACTGAAGCCCGAAAACAGGAAGGAGAAAACCCTCCCCAGCCTCCGAGAAACCCCAGATCGGAGATACCCTTCGGCGACAACTCCAAAGGCAACCGAGGCGACTACAAATCGACGTCCCTAACTCGGCGTCATCAGAGTCCCTTCACTCGCCGGAATTACCCTAACTCGGCGAGATTCAGTCGGCTGCCAAGAGTCCCGATTAACCGACGTGTGTGGAGATGACATAACCGAGGCGATTCCTCGATTATCAAGGAGATAACCGATACCGTGGGCCACACACAAATTCTGGTCCAACTTCGCATAACCAGAACCGGTGTACCAATTCACGCCTGGTTAACAGATATGACAATTTCAGGAATGCTAGTATCCAAAACCTGTTCGGGCCAAAGAAAGCCAAGCCCAATAAGGATTCGGGCTTTTGACAACTCGGCAGTTCTCAAGAGGTTTGAAACAACTCTGGTGGGCAGGATCCTGAATATGACTATGCAAGGACACAGAGTCCGCACCTTCATCGCCCTCCTACCCTCAATCTGGCAATGTGAAGGTCGGGTTCAGGGCCAGGACTTGGGACAGGGAAGGTTTATGTTCCGGTTCAACTCAGAGGAAGACATCATATCAGTCCTAGAAAAAAGGCCATACCATTTTGATTAATGGATGACCACACTTGAGAGATGGGTCCCGAGTGTAAAGCCTGACTTCCCAGGGACAATTCCCTTCTGGGTGAAAGTTGTGGGGATACCGACCCACTACTGGGCAGAGGAGACAATCATTGACATTGGGCAAGCAATGGGAGAACTCCTACAGTATGATGTTAATGAGGCAAGAATTAGGGTTTCCCTCCAAGCAGAGGAACCCCTGGTATTCATACGGGACCTACAATTCGCAAATGGAGACATAGTAACGGTCACGTTTGACTATGAAAGGCTGGCCAAGTTCTGTGACCGATGCCTTCGAATAACACATGACGAGAGACACTGTCCAGACAAGCAAGGTCCCTCCCACGGAAGACCAGACGCTCCCTCCTCCTCCACCTAGGAGGGTGGAATCTGACTCCCCACTCCACAGATACCTAGCGGAATGGCCTAAGAAAGGAGACAAGCCCCAAAGAGGAGTGGACCTAAGGGCCCCCAAAGGAAGCAGAGGATCCAACCACCCATCAGCAAAGCGGGCCCTCCACTTCGAGGAACCTAAGAGGATGGAGAGCCCACAGAATGGGAACAAACCCAAGAGATCGGTGCTAGACAGACTCCAGGAACCAGAAGGAGACAGAAGCAGGGATAGGAAGAAGGAAACCGAGAGACCCTCTTGGTATAAGGAAACGGAAGAGGAAGCTCGAAGGGAGAACAGGAGAATTCTGAGAGGCTCCTCATCCAAACAAAGCCCTACCCTCCCAGAAAATTCGGTACTACCACAGATCCAAATGGGGTCTACAGGACGGATCAATCCACAGGTAATCATATCCCCTATGAGGGATATGCTCACAGATAGGATCAAACGACCGGAAAAAAGAGGGACCAAAAGGCTAGACATCAGGGTGACTAAGGCCCTACATGCAAGAAAGAAAATAGGGAGAAGCCCGTACCGTGCCTCTACCATAAAGAAACATACAGTAATGTATTTTGGGGAAACCAAGCGCCAGAGCAAGATATTACGAGGGAAAGAGAAATCATCACCAACGCCTGCCACAGAGGCCAACCCTTCAGGCAAGGGTAAATCTGATGGATCCAAGAATCTGGTGGTCAAGGAGCGACCACCGGAGGATGCCTAATGATCCTAAGTTGGAACTGCCAAGGAGCGGGGAGCTACTTGGCAGTTCGGCGATTACGGGAACTACGGAAAACGTTGTTCCCGAGGTTACTTTTCTTAATGGAGACTAAGCAGAATAAGGGATTCATACAAGATATGCAAGCCCACTTAGGTTATGATTTTCTTTTTACGGTAGAGCCATCAGGACACAGCGGCGGCTTAGCACTGATGGCCCTAGCGGAGTTTAACGTTCAAATTTTATTTTCAAATAAAAATATCATCGATGTAATGGCTACAATTGGTGATAATAAAATTTTCATATCTTTCGTTTACGGAGACCCAGTAGTAAAACTGCGTAACAATGTCTGGGAACGCTTGACCAGACTAGGACAGGAAAGGACAGAACCATGGTTGATGATTGGAGACTTCAATGCAATCATGGGTAATCATGAAAAATCACGAGGAATATCCCGCCCTGAAAGCAGTTTTCTAGACTTTCGCCTCATGTGCGAGAACTGCGGTATGACCGATTTTCCTCACAAAGGAGATAGCATGTCATGGTTTGGCCGTAGAGGGTCCGGAATAATCCGGTGTAGACTGGACAGAGCAATGGGAAATGAGGAGTGGCACAATATCTACCCCCATACCACGTCAGAATATCTGAAATTATGTGGATCGGACCATCGCCCTATCTGGGTTCAGACGTTAGCCCAGTCACAGAGGCAGGTCCGCAGCTTTCGCTTCGACAAGCGATGGATCTCAAAGCCAAACTTTGGAACGATAGTCAAGACAGGCTGGATCGGGTCGGCGGAGGACAACGACTTGACAATAGCAGACCAAATAAGCAATTGCCGGAAAACAATATCCAAATAGCGAAGGCAAGAAACGATGAGCTCCTCAAAATGTATAGATGAGATAAAGCAAAAGTTGGAGGCAGCACAATCATCAGATACAGCATCTGTAGAAGAAGTGGCAGAACTGAACCGACGCCTGTGCGATGCTATTCGAGAAGAAGAAATATTTTGGCAGCAAAAAAGCCGAGCGATATGGCTGAAAGAAGGGGACCAAAACACAAAATTCTTCCACGCAATCACTAAGCAGCGCCGTGCAAAAAACCGGATCATAGGTCTAGTAGACAAGAAAGGAGTATGGGTGGAAAAGGAGACTAGAGTGGAAGCAATAGCGGTGGAATACTTCACAGACCTGTTCTCCATGTCTCAGATAGAGGAACTGGAGTCATCTCTACAGCACATCACTACGAGAGTATCGCCCGAGATGAACAACCGCCTCAAACGCATGGCAACAAAAGAGGAAGTCAAGGATGCACTCTTCTCAATGAACCCAGAGAAGGCCCCAGGACCGGATGGGATGACAACACTATTCTTCCAAAACTATTGGAACATCCTGGGAGATCACTTGCTAAAACTGGTAGATGACTTCATGACGCTTGGAAGGTTTGATCCAAAACTCAATGAGACCAACATATGGCTCATCCCAAAAATAGAGAAGCCTAGACACATGACTGAGTTCAGACCCATTAGCCTATGCAATGTGGTATATAAGGTCATATCAAAAGTACTCTGCAATAGGATGAAGGAAATCCTACCATCGCTGATCTCAGAAACGCAATCGGCCTTCGTGGCTGGCCGAATGATATCAGACAATATTATCATAGCGCAAGAGGCTTTCCACGCTCTCAGTACGAAACTGAACTGCCAAATGAAGTACATGGCGATCAAGATAGATATGAGCAAGGCATACGATAGAATCGAATGGCCTTTCCTATCAGCATTAATGGAGAAACTTGGATTTTCAAAGAAATGAACGGACTGGATAATGATGTGTATCAAGACGGTTACCTATCGAGTACTCATTAATGGGAGCCCAAGGGGCAAAATAATCCCCTCTCGCGGTTTAAGGCAAGGGGATCCCCTTTCCCCATACCTATTCATTCTGTGCACAGTGGCATTAATTGCCAACCTAACAGCAGCGGAACAGGACAAAAACTTAACAGGACTTCGTGTGGCACGCTCAAGCCCACCAATATCTCACCTCCTTTTTGCGGACGATAGCCTGTTCTTTTGTGAAGCTTCTGAAGAACAAAGCGTCGTACTCTCCAAAATCCTAGACACATACTGCAAGGCCTCTGGCCAGAGGATCAACTACGACAAGTCAACCATAATCTTTGGAAAGAAAATACCAAGTGACATCCAGGAAGCAATAAGGACAAAAATGGGGATTCATGGAGTGGGAGGAATAGGCAAATACCTAGGAATCCCAGATAATCTGAAAGGCTCGAAAGCCTCAATATTTGCTTACGTGAGGGATCAAATCAATCGAAGAATAAACGGATGGTCGGCAAAACTACTCTCCCGAGGAGGGAAGGAAATCATGATAAAAGTGGTAGCGATGGCTATTCCGACATACGTGATGACATGCTTCCTTCTGCCAAAAACGCTGGTCAAGCGGATTACAAGTGCGATAAGCAACTTCTGGTGGGATAGAGGGAATTCCGCTTCAGGAATCCACTGGACCACATGGGAAACACTCTGCCTACCGAAATCAGAGGGAGGAATCAGTTTCAAAAATGTGGCAGATTTCAACAAAGCCCTCTTAGCCAAACAACTGTGGAGATTGGAGAAATACCCCAATTCGCTCATGGCCAAGGTCCTGAAAGGACGCTATTTTAGGGACTGCCATGTCTTTCAAGCAAAAAAGTCTTATCGGCCGTCATACGGATGGAGAAGTATTATATCAGCCCAAGACCTAATCACTAAAGGGACGCAAAAAATAATAGGAACATGTGATAAAACAAGCATTTGGGAAGATTCGTGGGTCCCAGATACCTTCCCCAGACCACCAAATAGCCTCAACCAACAGAGAGACCTGGATCTCAAAGTATCAGACCTGGTAGAGGTGGGGAATGGGAAATGGAAAACACAGGAGCTACGAAGACACTTCCCTGAGGAAGACGTGAGGCTCATCTTCACCATAACGACGTCCAACCGTATAATCGGAGACAAGCATTGCTGGCATTTCTCGAAAACGGGAGAATATACGGTGAAATCAGGATACGAAACCCTCCAGAGGGGGGGGGGGCTATCAGGATACAACTGTTACTCCAGAAACCATCACTCAACCCACTGAAGGGGGCAGTTTGGAAACATCGAATCCCGAGGAAGATCCAACACTTTCTCTGGCAAGCCCTATCAGGGGCAATACCAACCCACGAACGCCTCCATTACCGGCATATACGGGAAGACGCCACATGCAAGGTCTGTGGGTACGACACAGAAAGCATTAATCATACCTTGTTCCTATGCCCACCGGCAAGACAAGCGTGGGCACTATCAAATATCCCCTCAGCGCCCTCGACCTTCCCTCTCAATAGCCTATGGGGAAACATATACTACCTCATACAGGAAAAAAAAGCGACAATGCAAAAGGACTCAGAAACGGACTCGGACTCCAACTGGTTCCCTTGGATCCTATGGTTCATATGGAAAGCGAGAAACGAGAAAATATACAACAATGTATCTCGTTCGGCCGTGGATATCCTGGAAAAGTCACGCCGAGAAGGAGAACTCTGGACCCAAACAACACAACCAAATGGACAGGACCACCCGCACAACGAGTGGACCGAGCCGGCAGGACACGATAGGGAGGGGCAAGGGCCCTTCGTCTGTTTTGTGGATGGGTCGTGGAAGGAGGAAGAAGACACAGAAGGGCCGGGGTGGATTCTGAAGCTACAGGACGGAACAAGCGATCTGATGGGTATGAAAGGCAGCTACAGAGGATTAACTACCCAACATACGGAGTTCAACAGCTTGCGATGGGCAATGAGGAGTCTGCATAATATGCAACGTTATTGCTCCAGGTTCTATACAGACTCAACTGACCTAATCAGTATATTCTCAGAACCTGAGAAATGGCGAGGCTTTGCTACGGAGATAGAAGAGTTCGAGACACTGCGCAAGAACTATCCTGAATTTGCACTACACCATACGACAAGGACGAACAAACCACAAGCGGATGGACTAGCAAAGAATGCCAGGAGAAGGAACTCAATATTTTCATATATTAGCACTTCGATACCATACTGGTTCGAAGATACAACTGGTATCTTTTAGACAGTAGACGATTGTAGTGCTAATCACAAGTGACAAAAAAAAAAGAATGATCACTTTAACTGGCAGATCAACTTGCATGTCCGCACTAAATCGTCCGTAACCATATTAATTGCCCGATCGGCTTGTCATGTCCGCACAAAATTGTGTGTTGCCATGCTTTATTCTTCATTTATAAGCCTTTACTTAATGAGCACTACTGATCAGTTTATAATGATCACTTTAACTGGCCAATCAACTTGACATGTCCGCACAAAATCGCCCATAACTTTTGATTTAGATCTCAGAATGACAAACTTGAGACAAAAATAGATACAACAAAGAGTCCAAGTAATCCAATCCATCCCAAAATACTTGATGCCATGCATTATCTTTCATTTATAAGCTTTTACTCAGTGAGCACCAATGATCAAGTTAAAATGATCATTTTAACTGGCCAATCAAGTTGTCATGTCCCCATTAAATTGACTGTAACTTTTGATTTAGAGCTCAGAATGACAAGAATCCAATGCCCACGTTACGCTAGTTCAATTTAATATATTGTGACAAAATTCGAGAAAGAAATAGATACGACAAAGCGTCCAACTAATCCAATCCATCCCAAATTGCGTGATGCCATGCAATATTTTTCATTTATAAGCTTTTACTCAGTGAGCACCAATGATCAATTCAAAATGATCATTTTAACTTGGCAATCAATTTGACATGTCCCCACTAAATCGTCCATAATTTTTTATTTAGAGTTTAGAATGACACTAATCCAATCCCCACGTTAAGCTTGCCCAATTTTCTATATTTCGACAAAATTTGAAACAAAAATAAAGACGACTAAGCGTCCAAGTAATCCAATCTATCGAAACTCATTGATGTCATGCTTTATGCTTAACTTATAAGCTTCTAATTAATGAGCACCAATGATCTGTTTAGAATGATCATTTTAACTTGCCACTGAACTTGACATGTCCGCACAAAATCGTCTGTAACTTTTGATTTAGAGCTTAGAATGACACGAATCCAATCAAATGAAAAGCTAGCTCAACTTTTTATATTGTGACCAAATTTTAGACAGAAATAGATACGACAAAGCGTCCAAGAAATCCAGCCCATCCCAAAATGCGTGATGCCAAGCATTATTTATCATTTACAAGCCTTTACTCAGGGAGCAGCAATTATCAGCTTAGAATTAACACTTTAACAGGTCGATCAACTTGACATGTCCGCACTAAATCGTCCGTACCTTTTGATTTAGAGCTCAAAATGACACGAATCCAATGCCCACGTTACGCTAGCTCAATTTTGTATAGTGTGATAAAATTTGAGACATGAATAGATATGACAAAGCGTGATGCCATGCAATATTTCTAATTTAAAAGCTTTTACTGAATGAGCACCAATGATGAATTTATAATGATCATTTTAACTGGCCGATCAACTTTTCATTTCTGCACTAAATCGTCCATAATTTTGGATTTATTGCTCTTAATGACACGAATCCATTGCCCACATTAAGCTAGTTTAATTTTCTATATTGTTACAAAACTTGAGACAGAACTAGATACGACAAAGTGTCCAAGTAATCCTGTAAATCCCAAACTGCGTGATGTCATGCATTATGCTTCAACTTGACATATCCGCACTAAATCATCTATAACTTTTGATTTAGAGTTCAGAATAACACAATCCAGTGCCCACGTTAAGGTAGCGCAATTTTCTATATTATGACAAAATTTGAGACATTAATAGATACGAAAAACCGTCCAAGTGATCCATTTTATCCCAAACTGCGTGATGCCATGCATTATTCTTCATTTATAAGCCTTTACTCAATGAGCACCAATGATCAGTTTAGAATAATCATTTTAACTGGCCGATCAACTTGACATCTCTGCACTAAATTATCCATAACATTTGATTTATAGCTCCGAAAGACATGAATCCAATGCCCACATTAAGCTTGTTCAAATTTCTAAATGGTGTCAAAGTTTGAGAAAGAACTAGATACGACAAAACATCCAAGTAATTTAATTTATCCCAAACTCCGTGATGCCATGAATTATGCTTCATTTATAAGCTTTTACTCAATGAGCACCAATGATCAGTTTAATTTAATCATATTAGCTGGCCAATCAACTTGACATGTCCATACTAAATCGTCTGTAGCTTTTGATTTAGAGCCGAGAATGACATGAATCCAATGCCATGTTAAGCTAGCTCAATTTTCTATATTTTGACAAAAATTGAGACAAAAATTAAGATGACAAAGCGTCCAAGTAATCCAATCTATCCAAACTAATTGATGCCATGCTTTATGCTCTATTTATAAGCCTTTAGTTAATCAGCACAAATGATCTGTTTAGAATAACCCCTTTAACTGGCCACTCAACTTGATATGTCCACATTAAATCATCCGTAACTTTTAATTTAGAGGTCAAAATGACACAAATCCAATGCCCCCGTTAAGCTAGCTTAGTTTTTTATATTATAACAAAATTTGACACAAATATAGATACAACAAAGTGTTAAAGTAATCTAGTATATCCAAAACTATGTGATGCCACGCTTTATGCTTCATTTATAAGCCTTACTTAATTAGCACAAATGATCAGTTTAGAATGATCATTTTAACTGGCCGATCAAGTTGATTTGTCTGCACTATATCGTCCATTAATTTTGATTTAGAGCTCAAAATGACACGAATCCAATGCCCACGTTAAGCTAGCTCAATTTTCCATATTTTTACAAAATTTGAGACAGAAATAGGGACGACAAAAAAACCAAGTAATCTAATTTATCCCAAACTGCGTGATGCCATGCTTTATGCTTCATTTATAAGCCTTTACTTAATTAGCACCAATGATCAGTTTAGAATGATCATTTTAACTGGCTGATCAACTTGACATGTCCGCACTAAATTGTAAATAACTTTTGATTTATAGCTCAAAATGACAAGAATCCAATGCGCATGTTAAGGTAGCTCAAATTTAATATTGTTTTCAAAAATTGTGACAAAAATAGGGATGATAAAGGGTCCAAGTAATCCAATCTATCCAAACTACGTGATGCCATGCTTTATGCTTCATTTATAAGCCTTTACTGAATGAGCACCATTGATCAGTTTAGAATGATCATTTTAACTCGGCGATAAACTTGCCATGTACGCACTAAATCATCCGTAACTTTTGATTTATACCTCAGAAGCACATGAATCCAATGCCCACGTTAAGCTAGCTCAATTTTCTATAGTAAAACAAAATTTGAGGCAGAAATAGATACGACAAATCGTCCAAGTAATCCAATCTATCCAAAACTGTGTGATGCCATGCATTATGCTCCATTTATAAGCCTTTACTAAATGAGCACAAATGATTTGTTTAGAATGATCACTTTAACTAGCCGATCACTTGACATGTCCGCACCAAATCGTGAGTAACTTTTTATTTAGAGCTCAGAATGATAGGAATCCAATGCCCACTTTAATCTAGCTCAATTTTCTATATTGTGACAAAATTTGAGAGAGAAATAGATACGTCAAAGCATTGAAGTAATCCAATCCATCCCGAACTGCGTGATGCCATGCATTATTCTTCATTTATAAGCTTTTACTCACTGAGCACCAACAATCAATTTAGAATGATCATTTTAACTGGTCGATCAACTTGTCATGTATGCACTATATCGTCCATAATTTTTGATTTATAGCTCTGATTGACAGGAATAAATTGCCCACATTAAGCTATTTCAATATTCTATACTGTGACAAAATTTGAGACAACACTACGTATGACAAAGCGTCCAAGTAACCCAATCTATCTCAAACTGCGTTGATCCATGTATTATGCTTCATTTATAAGCCTTTAGTCAATGAGCACCAATGCTCAATTTAGAATGATCACTTTAACTGTCCGATCAACTTGACATGTCCGCACTAAATCGTCCGAAACTTTTGATTTATGGCTAGAATGGCACGAATTCAATCCCCACGTTAAGCTAGCTCAATTTTCAATATTGTGATAAAGTTTGAGAAATAAATATACGACAAAGCGTCCACGTAATCCAGTCTTTCCAAAACTGCGCGATGCCATGCATTATTCTTCATTTATAAGCGTTTACTCAATGAGCACCAATGATCAGTTTAGAACGATCATTTTAAGTGGTTAATCAACTTGACATGTCATCACTAAATCTTCCATAACTTTTGATTTGTAGGTCAAAATGACACGAATCCAATGCCCACGTTAAGCTAGCTCAAATTTCTATATTTTGACAAAACTTGAGACAAAATAGAGATGACAAAGTGTACAAGTAATCCAATATATAAAAAATTGTGTGATGCCATGCATTATGCTCCATTTATAAGCTTTTTTCAATGAGCACCAATGATAAGTTTAGAATGATCACTTTAACTGGCCGATCAACTTGACATGTCCGCACTAAATCGTCCGTAACTTTTGATTTAGAACTCATAATGACACGAATCCAATGCCAACTTTAAGGTAGCTCAATTTTCTATATTGTGACCAAATTAATAATAGAAATATATATGAGAAAGCATCCAATTAATCCAGTCCATCCCAAACTGCGTGATGCCATGCCCACATTAAGGTAGTTTAATTTTCTATATTGTGAAAAAACTTGAGACAGAACTAGATACGACAAAGCGTCCAAGTAATCAAATCTATTCAAAATTGCATGATGCCATGCATTATGCTTCATTTATAAGCCTTTACTTAATGAGAACCAATGATCAGTTGAAAATAATCTTATTAACTGGCCGATCAACTTGACATATCCGCACTAAATCGTCCGTAGATTTTGATTAGAGTTCAGAATGACACAAATCCAATGCCCACGTTAAGCTAGCTCAATTTTCTATATTATGAAAAACTTTGAGACCTTAATAGATATGAAAAACCATCCAAGTAATCCAGTCCATCCCAAACTACGTGATGCCACGCATTATTCTTCATTTATAAGCATTTACTCAATGAGCACCAACGATCAGTTGAGAATGATCATTTTAACTGGCGATCAACTTGACATGTCTTCACTTTATCGTCCAGAACTTTTGATTTATAGCTCAGAATGACAACAATGCAATTGCCCACATAAAGCTAGTTCAATGTTCTATATTGTGACAAAATATAAGAGAGAAATAGATACGACAAAGCATCCAAGTAATCCAATCTATCCTGAACTGCGTGATGCCATGCATTATACTTTATTTATAAGCCTTTACTCAATGAGCACCAATGATCAGTTTAGAATGATCACTTTAACTGGCCAATCAACTTGACATGTCCGCACTAAATCGTCCGTAACTTTTGAATTAGAGCTCAGAGTGACAAGAATCCAATGCCAACGTTAAGCTAGCTTAATTTTCTACATTGTGACAAAATTTGAAAAAAAATAGATACGAAAATGCGTTCAAGTAATCCAGTCCATCCCAAACTGTGTGATGCCAGGATTTATTCTTCATTTATAAGCGTTTACTCAATGAGCACCAATGATCAGTTTAGAATGATCGTTTTAAATGGCCGATCAACTTGACATGTCTGCACTAAATCGTCCATAAATTTTGATTTAGAGCTCAGAATGACACGAACCCAACGCCCATGTTAAGCAACTTCAATTTCGATAGTTTGACAAAATTTGAGACATAAATAGGAACGACAAAGCGTCCAAGTAATCCAATATATCCAAAATACTTGATGCCATGCTTTATGCTTTATTTATAAGCATTTAGTTAATGAGCACCAATGATCTGTTTAGAATGATCACTTTAACTGGCCACTCAACTTGACATGTCCGCATTAAATTGTCCGTAACATTTGATATAGAGCTCAAAATGACACAAATCCAATGTCCACGTTAAACTTGCTTAATTTTCTATATTTTAGCAAAATTAGAGAAAGAAATAGATACGACAAAGCATCCAAGTAATCCAATCTATCCAAATTGGTGTGATGCCATGCGTTATGATTCAGTTATAAGCCTTTATGTAATGAGCACCAATGATAAGTTTAGATTTATCACTTTAACTAACATATCCGCACTAAATTGTCCATAACTTTGTTTATAGAACTCATAATGACATGGATCCAATGCCCACGTTAAGATATCTCTATGTTTTATATTGTGACAATATTTGAGACAAAAATAGATACGATAAAGCGTCCAAGTAATCTAATCCATCACAAACAGCATGATTCCATGCATTATTTTTCATTTATAAGCCTTTACTCAATCAGCACCAATGATCCGTTTATAATGATCACTTTAACTAGCCAATCAACTTGACATGTCCGCATTAAATCGTCAGTAACTTTTGATTTAGAGCTCAGAATGACACGAATCCAATAGCCACGTTAAGCTAGCTCAATTTTCTATATTATTACAAAATTTGACACAAAAATAGATACGACGAAGCATCCAAGTAATCCAGTCTATCCCAAACTGCGTGATCCCATGCATTATTCTTCATTTCTAAGCTTTTACTCAATGACCACCAATGATCAGTTTAGAATGATCATTTTAACTGGCCGACCAACTTGACATGTCTTCACTATATCGTCCATAACTTTTGATTTATAGCTCAGAATGACACGAATCCAATGTCCACAATAAGCTAGTTCAATTTTCTATATTGTGACAAAATTTGAGACAGAACTAGATACGACAATGATTCCAAGTAATCCAATCTATCCCAAACTGCGTGATGCCATGCATTATGCTTCATTTATATGCCTTTACTCAATCAATACCAATGATCTGTTTAGAATGGTCATTTTAACTCGCCAATCAACTTGATATGTCAATATTAAATCGTTCGTAATTTTTGATTTAGAGCTGAGAATGACACGAATCCAATGCCCACGTTAAGCTATCTCAATTTTCTATATTGTTACAAAATTTGAGAAATAAATAGATACGATAAAGTGTCCAAGTAATCCAGTGTTAGGTACGAGGACTGCCATCCTCTGATCCTTTACCAATACCGAAGGCGAACAAAGAGGAAAGGAGCTGAGGAGCATAGACAGAAAGTGGAGAGGAATTCCCAACAGTTGGGCCAACAGGGAGGAGAGTCCAGTAGAGATGAAGAGCAAGTAAGAATGGGACAGCCAGAAGAGAAGCCCAAACAGAGAGAGCTGTGGAGTGAATTAACCAAAGGGGAGGATCAGGTTCCGGTTAGTGACAGAGACACGTAGGCAGACAGTTGGGAGGACGAGCAAGGAAGGGTAGAGGAGAATCAGCAGGGAGATTTGGTGAGAGAGGATAAAAGGGAGGACGAAGGTTCTTTTTTTGGGTGAACAACTTGATATATAAATACTAAATCGTTGGTAACTTTTGATTTAGAGCTCAAAATGACACGAATCAAATGCCCACGTTAATCTAGCTCAATTTTCTATATTGTGACAAATTTTGAGACAGAAATAGATACGAAAAAGCGTCCAAGTAATCCAATCTTTCCCAAACTGCGTGATGTCATGCATTTTTTTTTCATTTATCAGCTTTTACTCAATGAGCACCAATGATCAGTTTAGAATGATCATTTTAACTCGCCGATCAACTTGACATGTTCACATTAAATCGTCTGTAACTTTTGATTTAGAGCTCAGAATGACACGAATCCAATGCCCACGTTAAGCTACCTCAATTTTCTATATTGTTACAAAATTTGAGAAATAAATAGATACGATAAAGTGTCCAAGTAATCCAGTGTTAGGTACGAGGACTGCCATCCTCTGATCCTTTACCAATACCGAAGGCGAACTAAGAGGAAAGGAGCTGAGGAGCATAGACAGGAAAGGGAGAGGAATTCCCAACAGTTGGGCCAACAGGGAGGAGAGTCCAGTAGAGATGAAGAGCAAGTAAGAATGGGCCAGCCAGAAGAGAAGCCCAAAGAGAGGGAGCTGTGGAGTGAATTAACCAAAGGGCAGGATCAGGTTCCGGTTAGTATCAGAGACACGTAGGCAGACAGTTGGGGAGGACGAGCAAGGATGGGTAGAGGAGAATCAGCAGGGAGATTTAGTGACAGAGGATAAAAGGGAGGACAAAGGTTCTTTTTTTGGGTATCGGATTAAGTTTAGAGTAGAGAAAAGGTGAATCGTTGTTATTCACGGAACTTGTATTGAATTTCTTGATTGAATACAAGCTTAAGTTCTTATTTGTAATCATCACTCTTAACATTTGGTATCGGAACAAATATTCTGCGACCATGGTGAAGAAAACAGACAGTGGAAAAGATGCTGACCTCACGTTGAAAGAGATGGTAGAGAGGATGCGTATAGAACTGGGTAAGATCGGGGGCTTGGAACGAAACGTGGATAGTATTCAACAACAGCTGAGCTGGGCTAGCGTTCTAGATTGTTTGGAGGAGCTCTTGAATCGTAACGAGCTCAAATCGGCGATCTCCGAGAAGGCGGTGATGGTAGACACGCCAGAGAAGGGTAGTGCGGCTGACCATACCGCCCTTCATTCCAGAGCAACCAATTTCAGGGGAGAAGGCTCACGGGAAAATCAAGTGCGACCCACGGAAATCATCGAGCCACTGACGAGAAGAGTAGAGTTACCTCTGTTTGATGGAAGTAGCATCGAGAGTTGGCAATTTTGCATCGAACAGTACTTCGAACTGGGGCATTTTCCCGAGGAGGAGAAGATCTGGGTTGCGGGAATAAGTTTTGACGGGGAGGCAGTTGAATGGTTCCGGTGGGAAAGGGAGAGAAATCCCTTCCAGAACTGGAACAATATGAACGTCTGACAGAGACTTTCGCGGTGAGACGATCGGTATCTCGAGATGAACGTCTGCTCACGTTAAGGCAGGAGGGCACCGTGAAAGAGTTTTGCAGGGAGTTTTGAGTTTTAGCAGATCAGACGGAGGACATCCACGATCCAGTGCTGGAGAAACTCTTATTGGTTGGGTTGCTTCTGTCAATCCGAGCCAGCGTGCGTCTGTTTGAACCAAGGGGGCTAGATTGAATGATGGCGGTGGCCCAAGGCGTGGAGGACTGAAACCAGATCGACAACAGGCCTGAGATCCATGGGAGTTCTGTGCGAGCTGGGGCGAAAGGGAAGCTCGAGTGGGCCGAGAATCGAAATACCACGAGACCCACGTGGGTTAATTCAGTCAGCCCAAATGTGACCCAAACCCGAGCGACGTCGTTTCAAGCAAAAGGAGAAGGAACTTTTGCAAAACCCTACGCGAACATATTGGACGATTGGCGGCCACCATTATGCCGCTTCTCAGAAAGCGATCTCCAAGACCGCAAGAAGCAAGGTTTATGCTTCAAATGTGACGAGAAATGGGAAATGGGCAACCGATGCCACTTTCGCGAGTTGCAGGTCATTAAAATCAGGCTCGATGGAACTGAAAGGGAGGTGATAGGGCAGGATGAAAAAATCGGGGAAGAAGACGAGCCCAGAGAAGGAAGAATGTCGGAAATCGCAGAACTGTCCCTCAATACCCTCGTTGGGTCATCGTCGCCTTGTACTATGAAATTGAGAGGAAAAATCCGAGGTAGGGAGGTCATCATCATGATTGATAGTGGGGCGTCACAAAATTTTTTATCTGAGGAGTTGTTGAATGCGTTAAAGCTGAAGGCTGAGGCAACCAGTGGGTACGGAGTGCTCCTTGCCATGGGAATCTCCATACAGGGTGGAGGAGTTCACAAAGGGGTGCAGCTCGAGCTTCCAGGTATGACAGTCATCTCTGATTTCCTTCCCATTCGGCTAGGAAGCACTGGCGTTATTTTGGGAATGGAGTGGTTTGAGACATTGGGGCAAATGGAAATTAATTGGAAAATGCAAGTTATGAAGTTTCAGGTAGGTGGAGAGAAGGTGGTACTCAGAGGGGAACCAGAACTCTGCACTTCGGCTGGTTCACTGAAATCTCTTTGGAAGACGGTGCAGAGGTGTGAGGCAGGAGTCCTAATTGAATTCGGGGTATTACAGTCGGAAAGGTCTCTAGAAATCGGGAAGGACGACCCTAAATTACAGGAGCTGTTAATGAGATATACAGGGGTGTTTGAGGAGCCACGAGGATTACCCCCTTCCAGGGGACGAGAACACGGGATCATCCTGAAAGAGGGCGCCCGACCGGTGAAGGTTAGACCTTACCGTTATCCACAAATTCAGAAAGACAAAATAGAGAAACAAGTATCGGATATGATGGCTGCCGGAATCATTCAACCTAATGGTTGTCCTTTTTCCAGTCCGGTCATCCTCGTCAAGAAGAAAGACGGGAGTTGGAGATTTTGCATCAGTTATCGGGCTCTAAACAAGGTCACCACTCCGGAGAGCTATCCAATACCCATGATTGATCAGCTCTTAGATGAGTAGAGCGGAGCTCAGTTATTGTCCAAGATTGATCTACGATCGGGGTATCACCAAATCTGGATGCGGGCAGAGGATATTCTGAAAACAGCATTCCGAACACAAGACAGACACTACGAATTCTGTGTGATGCCGTTCGGACTCACCAATGCCCCAGCGGCGTTTCAGTCCCTAATGAATGATGTTTTTCGGCCCTATCTCAGAAGGTTTGTCCTCGTTTTCTGGATGACATTTTGGGATATAGGGCAGACGACCAGCAGCACCTCCAACACTTAGAGAAGGTAATGGAAGTCTTGAGCCAGCAACAACTATATGCTAATCACAAGAACTATCATTTCAGCAGTCGGAAGATTGAATATTTGAGGCACATAATCTCAGCACACAGAGTAGAAGCCGATCCGGAGAAAATTTCAGCCATGGTAGGGTGGACGCAACCAACCATGGTCAAAGAATTGAGAGGGTTCTTGGGGTTAATGGGATATTATATGCAGTTTGTGAGCGGTTATGGGAAAATGGTGAAGCCATTGACCATGTTACTAAAAAAGGACGGATTCCAGTGGGATTCTGAGGCGAGACAAGCTTTTTAGCAACTCAAGGGAGCAATGACCAGGGTACCTGTTCTCAGACTGCTCGATTTCACTGAATTATTTGTTGTAGAAGCTGACGCTTCAGGTTATGGACTTGGAGCCATGCTTATGCAATCCCAAAGACCAATCGCGTGTAAGAATATTGAGATTATAGAGGAGAAATGTGAAGAATTGAATCTGAAAACTCAAAGAGAAGTATGAGAAAATGAGAAATGACTTAGACTTATGGAGAAGAATCTCCTAAGAGTATGTTATACATTGAGTCTTTACAGCCCTTTTATAGAGGATTTACAATGTGAACACAAAAGAAAACGAATTCAAACTTGTGGATGAGTTTGAATAGAGGAGGAGCCTGTCAACAACCAATGAGAAGAGAGGAGACATCATGGGCATGACTTTTTGGTGTGGTTGCCAAGACTGTGTGCAGCATGGGCATGACTGTTTGGTGTGGTTGCCAAGACTGTGTGCAGCATGGGCATGACTGTTTGGTGTGGTTGCCAAGACTGTGTGCAGCATGGGCATGACTTTTTCACCTTGATTCTTCTCCCAAGGTAGCTATTTAACCATTTCAACCATGTTGTTAATAATAACCCATCCTTTTTCATTTCCCTTGTTATTCAAACTGAATTTTCGTGCTCACACTTGCCTTGTAGGTCAAGATAGGTCTTATTTGATTTTCCTATGTCAATACTCCCCCTCAAGCTAAAGACTTTGGAACCACCCTAAAGTCTTAAGCTTGGGAACCCAAGGCAACACCTCATTAAAAACCTTATTAAGGAAAACCACTTGGGACAAAACCTTAATAAGGGAAAAAGAGTGTGTTGCTCTTGGATTAGGAGACCTTTGATCATGGGTGTGATAAATCAACAAGCCCAAGTTTGCTAAAGATGTTCTTGCAAACTTTGAGACTTGCTGCCTTTGTGAAGATGTCAGCTAGTTGGTCTTCACTCCTTGTATAACATGGCAGAATGGTTCCATCTTGAACTTTCTCCCTAACCTTATGGCAGTCTATCTCTATGTGCTTGGTCCTCTCGTGAAACACTGAGTTTGAAGCTATGTGAATGGCTGCCTGATTATCACAATGGAAGGTAATTGGCCCTGGTTGTGCAATACCGAAATCTTTCAAGAGTGCTTTGAGCCAAGTTACTTCATTTGTCAGCTTCCTCATAGCCCTATATTCTGCTTCAGCACTAGAACATGATACCACCTTCTGCTTCTTAGTCTTCCAAGTGACTAAGTTCCCACCAACGAAGGTGCAATACCCAGTGGTTGATTTCCTATCCACCCTATCACCAGCCCAATCCGCATCACAATACCCGACAATCTCAGTGTTCCCATTCTTGCCCATCCATATACCTTGACCAGGAGATCCTTTGATGTATCTAAGGATCCTTTCTACCATGCTCCAATGATATACAGTAGGCTTTTGCATATGTTGACTTACTTGATTCACAGCAAAACACAAGTCTGGTCGTGTGAGGGTGAGGTAGATCAGCTTCCCAACTAGTCTCCGATACTGAGAAACATCCTTAAATAACTCATCAGCTTTCTCCCCCTTTCCGTTGACCTTGTAGCCATCTTCAAGAGGAGTTTTGGCCGGTTTAGCCCCAAGCTTTCCCGTGTCTGTCAACAGATCAAGAGCATACTTTCTTTGGGATAGAAAGAGCCCTTCTTGAGACCGACACACTTCAATACCCAAGAAGTACTTCAACTCTCCAAGATCCTTGATGTCAAATGATCTGTTTAAGAAGGCCTTTGTGGACTGAATTCCTTCCTTATCATCTCCTGTGATGATAAGGTCATCCACATAAACCAAGACCGCCACGATTCCTTTGGAGTTTTGACGAGTGAACAAAGTATGATCTGAATGGGATTTCCTAAACCCATTATCAGTAAGTGTGGAGCTTAATTTGTGATACCAGGCCCTTGGTGACTGCTTCAACCCATATATTGCCTTCCTAAGTCTTAGAACCTGTCCCTCTTTGCAAAAGTCTTCAAGGCCTGGTGGTGGAGTCATATACACTTCCTCTTCAAGTTCTCCTTGTAGGAATGCGTTCTTGACATCCATTTGCCATAAGTCCCAAGTCAGATTCGTAGCTAGTGAAAGAACAACCCTTACAGTGTGTAGCTTAGCCACCGGTGCAAATGTATCAGTATAGTCCTCTCCATATGTCTGAGTGAAACCTCTTGCAACTAGACGTGCCTTGTACCTTTCTATGTCCCCATTGCTCTTATACTTGATGGTGAACACCCACTTGGAACTCACAGCCTTCTTGCCTTTGGGAAGTTCTTGTATATCCCATGTATGATTCCTTTCCATAGCTCCCTTCTCATCTCTTACTGCATCTAACCATTCTTTCTTGCTCTCAGCTTCTTCATAAGTCCTTTGAATCTGACTTTGTTCAATCTTTCCAAGGAATGCTTGATGACTAGATGGCAAGAGGTCAAGGGAACAAACAGCTTGTATGGGATGAGCCACGGCCTGGTTGTTGTAGAATACCCTAGTGTTCCTAAGTCTAGTACTCCTCCTTAAATGCTGAACAGGTGGTGCAGCCTCCTCTACAACCGCTTCCTCTTCCATTTGGTGAATAGGTTCCTCTATACCCACTTCCAAGTCGTCTTGTTCTTGATTTTGGGCCATAGCTTCTTCTTGGATTGGAGTTGGTTCTTGAGTTACCACCCTTGTTCATTCTCTTGGGTATCTTGTGAACTACTTAAGGTTCTTGTTTCTTCGTGTCTTGAATCCTTTGGCAGATCATTTCCCAAATGATTCAAGAGAAACCTCAAACTCGTAGCCAAATCAGAAGGTGACCTTGAGAGATCCTTCAATCCTTCCCAATCTTTCTGATCATAATAGCTTTGTTCTTCTATGAACTTGACATCTCTAGACACATATGTCCTGTTGTTGCTCGGATCATAGCACTTATAACCCTTTTGTGTTGTCGAATATCCAAGGAACATACACTTGATGCTCTTTGCCTCCAACTTGTTTCTTAGATCACCTGGAACATACACAAAGCACACACACCCAAATACACGTAAATGATCAATGGAAGGTTTAGTTTTATTGAGTACCTCAAATGGGGATATATCTTGCAAGACTTTGGTTGGAATCCGATTGATGAGGTAGCAAGCAACCAAGACTGCATCTCCCCAAAACTTTTAGGAACATTGGTATGAAACATCATGGATCTTGCTACTTCCATTAAGTGTCGGTTCTTCCTTTCAGCAACTCCATTTTGTTGTGGTGTGTGTGGACAGCTAGTTTGATGTAGTATTCCATGTTTGTTTAGATGAGCTTTGAATCTTTGACTTGTGTATTCCCTCCATTATCTGATCTTAACACTTTGATCTTGGCATTGAATTGATTAGTAACATAATTATGAAAGTTTATAAATGCCTCATAAACCCTATCTTTAGATGGAAGTAATGTAACCCATGTATATTTCGATTTCTCATCTATAAAGGTCACAAAGTATTTATTCCTATCTCTAGACATGTAAGGTGAGGTCCAAACATCAGAATGTACTAAATCAAAGCAATGCTCATAAATTGTAGACGATTTAGGGAAAACAACACGACAATGTTTGCCAAGGATACAAGCCTCACAAACTGAGTGATCATAAGCGACATTAGGAATTATTAAGCTTAAAGCACGAGCATGAGGATGTCCTAATCTAGCATGCCATAAGACATCTTTATTAGCAAAAACACAGGATTTGAAAGCTAAGGAATCCAAATTGCTTGGAGGGTCTTCAAGAACATAGAGCTCATCTTGAGTTACACCACCTCCAAGTATCTTACCACTCTTAATATCCTGAAAGTAAACATTGTTAGGCCCAAATGTAACATTGCAATTGAGGTCTTTAGTAGCCTTTTTGACAGAAACTAGATTAGACTTAAATTTAGGTACAAAGAATGCATTAGTTTCTTTGTCAAATAGTCTTAATTTTCCGGTTCCTTCAATTGGAATACCCTTACCATCAGCTATAGTTACTTGTCCTAGACATGGTTCAATGTTCTTTAACAACCTAGCATTGCTAATCATATGGTGAGAAGCACCTGAATCCACTACCAACTTATGATCTGGTTTATCAAGTGATTTATGGGAGTAGAGTGTGATACCGGAGAGTTTTGAGGCATAGGCCTTGATGAGATCCTCCAAGTCACTCTTCTTAACATACTCCATGGATACATTCATAGCTAGCTCCCCTCCTTGGTTGGATGAACTTGCCGGTTCAGTCGCAACCATTTGAGAGATGTTAGCCTTTGAATCCTTGAACCGGTTTGGCTTGAGATGAGGATGAAGTATCCAGCACTTGTCCTTGATGTAACCATTCCTCTTACAATGCTCACACATCACACTCTTCCTATCCTCTTGCTTAAACACGCTTTTGTTGGCCATGACTAGTTCTCCTTTACCACCAAACAAACCAATGTTGCCTTGCTCCTTTTGAATCCGTGAGCACACCTCTTCGAAATCAGGGAGTTTTGGCTCTCTCAGGATGGACTTAATCACATCCTTAAAGGCTGGATTTAGGTTGAGAAGGAGCCCAAATATCTTGTCTTGTTCCTTCCTTTCATTAAGCACCTTTGGATCCATAGAACTTGGTCTCAACATGTCAAGCTCGGACCATGTTGACTGGAACTTGCCCAGGAATTTTGTGAACTCCATATCCTCTTGGTGTAGATCATTGAGAGCCTTCTTAACCTCATACACACGGCTGAGGTTTGAAACATCCCCATACACCCTCTTGAGAGTGTCCCAAAGAGACTTGGCAGTTTCACAATGTGAATAAGCTTCAAGAATGGATGGGTCCAATGAATTTTGGAGGAATCCAAGGACTGATTGATCTTCTTGGAACCACCTAGCTTCTTCTTTTCTTGTTGCCTCATCCTTCTTCTCCTTTGGATCATCTATAGATGGAGTATTATCCTCCAAGATGTGATTCCAAAGTCCTTTGCCACAAATGGCTGTCTTGATGGTTCTTGACCATAATGTGTAGTTCAAGCCTTTGAGAACTACTGCTATCACCGTAGGTTTCAGGCTGGAACTAATTTGAACTGTATCCTCCATTGTTAGGCTTTGAAGAGCTCAAAGGAAGCAGCTTTTATGGTTGAATGAAACCGTGAGTTTTTAGTCTAAAGACTGAGAGATTTTGACAGAATTTTAGATTAGAAACTGAGAGATTTGAGTAGAAAAGATAAGAGAATGATCTTATGCTCTGATACCATGTAAGAATATTGAGATTATAGAGGAGAAATGTGAAGAATTGAATCTGAAAACTCAAAGAGAAGTATGAGAAAATGAGAAATGACTTATCGCGTTCTACAGCACAGCCTCAATGGATCGAGAACGGTTAAAATCAGTTTATGAGAAAGAGTTCATGGCGATAGTGCTGGCTGTCCAGAAGTGGAGGCACTACCTGTTGGGAAGGCGATTCTTGGTAAAAACGGACCAGAAAAGCCTTAAGTTCCTACTGGAGAAGCGGGAGGTTAGTTTGGATTATCAGAAATGGTTGATTAAACTCTTGGGCTACGACTTTGATATCCAGTACAAACCGGGAACCAAAAACAGAATGGCAGATGCATTATCCAGGTATGGTACACTCTAATCTCTGTTCGCAATCCCGATTCCAGCCACTGTGCAGTTAGAGGATATCATTCAGGAAGTGGAACATCATCCAGAATTGCATAAATTGATAGCCGAAATCCAAGCAGAACCGACAACACACCCGGATTACTCTCTGGTACAGGGGAGGCTGTTACGCAGAGGAAAATTAGTGGTGGCACCAGGGTCCAGCTCAATCAGGCAAATCTTAGTGGAATTTCACAGTGGAAGATGTGGGGGTCACGCGGGAGTATTAAAGACTCAGAAACGGATAGCCGAGCTGTTTTATTGGTCGGGGATGATGAAGGAGATTAGGAGGTTTGTATCGGAATGTCATGTGTGCCAACCTCAAAAGTACTCTACATTGTCGCCAAACGGACTCCTTCAGCCTTTGCCAATTCTGGAGAGAATTTGGGAAGTCATAAGTATGGACTTTGTGGAGGGAATGCCAAATTCTAAGGGAATGAACTCGATAATGGTTGTGGTAGACAGGCTGTCCAAATACAGTCACTTCATAAGCTTGAAGCATCCTTATTCTGCAGCTGAGATGGCTTTCACATTTTTGAAAGAGCTCGTCAGATTACATGGATTTCCAAGGACTATTATTTCAGACAGATACAACGTGTTTTTGAGCAGTTTCTGGAAGGAAATATTTTGTCTATCGGGGATGGGATTAAAGTACAGCACAGCTTACCATCCGCAAACTGACGGACAGACTGAGGTCGTCAACAGCACACTGGAGACTTGTCTTCGGTGCTTTGAAGGGGAGAAGCCCAAAACGTGGGCAACGCAGTTACCCTGGGCGGAATTCCTGTATAACACATCGTTTCATTCAGCGATTAAAATGTCACCCTTCAAAGCCGTGTATGGTCGAGATCCCCCAATGTTGCTTAAGTATGAATATGGCTCGACAAAGGTAGTAGAGTTGGAGGAACAATTGCTGGAAACGGACTTAGTTCTGGATCAGTTGAAGAGACATCTGTCTCGAGCTCAGCAGCTCATGAAAAAGCAAACAGATAGGCACCGTCGTGACGTCCAGTTTGCAGTTGGAGATTCGGTCTGGTTAAAACTCAGGCCGTATCAACAGAAAACATTAGCAAAAGGACTCAATGAGAAGCTAGCAGCAAGGTATTATGGGCCCTTTATGATAGAAGCTCGGATAGGCACAGTGGCATATCAATTGGCTTTACCTTCAACAGCTAAAATACACAACGTCTTCCATGTTTCGCTTCTGAAAAAGCCGTTATGAGCAGCAGTGGAGAGCTCGGTATTATCTGAGCAGTTATTAGCTGATTTTACGTTACAAGGTGTTCCCAAGTAGCAGTCGTGTTTCAACATAGCAACAGAACAAGAAGAGCTTTTAATCAAATGGAGGCACACCCCAGCACAAGACAATTCGTGGGTAGCAAAAGAGTGGATAAGGAACCCGTACCCGGAGCTCAATCTTGAGGACAAGACTGTTTCTAAAGAGGGAGGTATTGTTAGGTACGAGGACTGCCATCCTCCGATCCTTTACCAACACCGAAGGCGAAGTAAGAGGAAAGGAGCTGAGGAGCATAGACAGGAAGGAAGTGGAGAGGAATTCCCAACAATTGGGCCAACAGGGAGGAGAGTTCAGTAGAGATGAAGAGCAAGTAAGAATGGGCTAGCCAGAATAAAAGCTGATGGGGACATCAGGTTGTATGGCCGGACAGGAGACCAGACTGGCCGACCAGGGAGCTTGCCCGAGACAGCCGGGCCATTTGGCGCATTTGCCGGCCCAAGCGGTACCGCCGGGCCTTCGACCAGCCGGGCCGGACTGACCAACATTTCCGGCGGAGAGGCCCAAACGTCCGGCCCAACTGGCGGCGACGTGGATGACACCGCCGGCTCCGGGATCGACTTGGCCGGCTCCGATGACATTTTGGCCAGTACCTTTCACAGTCCAGTCGGTACAGCCGATCCAGCCGATTGCACCACCATTTCAACATCTACACAAAGAGACTCGGACCAGATAAGCTACCAGCTTCAAGACATGCATCTAGAGAAAGTCTCTACACCAGTGGTGCCACCAGGAGCAATGACAAGGAGCAGATCAAGGGCGCTCTTCCACAAGTTCAGCTTGTGGGTCGACAAGCTCCTAGAAGACGATCAACAAGGAACATTGGGCTAAGAGTGCAAAGGAGAGTCCAAAGGCTTCTCAACAATGCAAGGGACTTCAGAGACCTGGGCTTTAGTGGCAAGAGAGGTCAGGGCCCCAAAATTCGTAACCCTACTCCAAGTCGAAGACTAGGAGCTAGGCGCGTGCATGCCACAAGATCGGCCACCTTCCATTTCTTGGCTGATAGGTAAGAATGGTAAGTTTTCATATTATATACTTGTCTTTCTGTTTTGCAGGGTAGGATTTAGAATGTTTACATTTTGAGTCAAAGACATTTTAGGTAGAAGTCCTTTTTTGGTTATTCTTTTGTAATTTTTCCATTTGTGCACTTTTGTAAGTTTTCCAATTTTGTCTGAGTCGACCCTAGAAGGTCAAGCTGTTGAGCATATTAATAAGGCTCCTGATGACGACATCAGGTCGTATGTCCAGCCAGGAGAACAGACTGGCCGACAAGGAAGCTTGCCCGAGACAGCCGGGCCATTTGGCACGTCTGCGGGCCCAAGCGGTACCGCCGGACCCTCGACCAATAAGACCGGACCGATCAGCATTGCCGGCGGAGAGGCCCAAGCTTCCGGCACAATTGGTGGAGACATGGATGACACCGCCGGTCCCCTTGGTGACGCCGCTGACTCCGGGATCAACTTGGCCGGTCCTGAAGGCATTCCGGCCAGTACCTCGCACAGTCCAGCCAGTACAGCCGATCCAGCCGAGTACACGAGCATTTCAACTTCTACACAAGGAAACTCGGACCAGATAAGCTACCAGCTTCAGGACATGCATCTAGAAGAATTCTACACACCAGTAGTGTCCCCAGGAGCAATGACAAAGAGCAGATCAAGAGCAGTCTTCCACAAGTTCATCTTATGCAAGCTCCTAGAGGAAGATCGACTAAGGACAATGGGCCAGAAGTGCAAAGAAGAGTCCAAAGGCTTCTCAACAATGCAAGGGACTCTAGAGACTTGGGATTTCGTGGCAAGAAAGGTCAGGGCCCAAAGATTCTTAACCCTACTCCAAGTCGAAGACTAGGAGCAAGGCGCGTGCATGGCACAAGGACGGCCACCTTCCATTTCCTTGCCGTGAGGTAAGTAAGGTAAGTTTTCAATACGAATATTTGCCTCTTTCTGTTTTGCAGGGTAGGATCTAGAATATTTACATTTTTTTAGTCCTAGACATTTTAGGAATAGGTCCTTTTTCGGTTATGCACTTTCGTACATTTTCCATTTGTGCACTTTTGTAATCTTTCCTTTTCTTTCTTTGAGTCGACCCTAGAAGGTCAAGCTGTCGAGCATATTAATAAGGCTCCTTCCAGCATTGTAGTTCGACAACCTTTTTGATATTAATAAAGTAGAATTTTCTTCCAACAAGTTTTCTCTCTAAGAATCATGTGCGCTTAGAACCTAGTTGAGACCAGCCCTCCTAGCTCTAAGTTTGTGATGTATCACGAGGTTCATCACCCTTCGTGTGGCTCACTTCATCCCTCCATCGAATACCAACCCAAAAACCCCTATCCAAGAAGTCTAAGGTCGAATTTGTCACCTAACCTTCTCCAAACAGCCCATGCGCATATAAGCCTTGAATCGAGGCTTGTATCATTTTGGTATCAGAGCTTAAAGCTCCTAAACCAGGTTGTTTCTATCCTTTAACTTTTTTGTTTCTTTTTCTTGCATTAGTTTAAGTTTCATTCAAGAAAATCAAAAAAATTAACATCTAAGTTCATACCGAGTGCATCTAGTTCCTACGTGCAACACTAGGTTCTAGAATCATTCTTGCATTGCTATTTTCGACTTTCTTTTTTGTTAGAATCATATTTCCATTAAATTTAAGTTAAATTAAAAAGAAAAGAAAAAGAAAATAGAAAAAATAGCAAAAAGATTCGAATTGGACAGCTAGCAATAGTTGTCAAGAAAGTTTTCTTTTTGTTCAAATCTCCATATTTTCGAATTTTCCATTTCTCAGATTTTTTCTTTTTGCATTTTTTCGAATCCCCCTTATTAAAGAAAACCCTTCTAATAATTTAGGAGCAGCATAACTTGTCTTCTTTCTTTGTAGTATGCAATGGCAGAAGAAAATAGAGAAGCAACCGAAGCCATGATGGCCATGTTCACCACCCTCCAAACACAACTCGCATCAATAGGCGAGAGATTGGAGCGCGTGGAGAGGCCTGTGAGATTCCATGCCATAAGGCACGTGAGAGCTGAGCCAGACCGTGCTTAGGGTCCAGAGCACCATAGGACACGGCACGAACAGGCGGAGCCCCAGCCAGATGGAGATGAGGACATACAACCTCATAACTATCACCATAGGCCGAGAGGACCTCCACAGCAACCAGAGGCAGAAGATGATGGCTTCGAGCCATATGGTCTTCACCAGAGACCAAGGATGCCTCCTAGACATCATGAGGATGGAGATGAACACGCCTTCAACCAGGTAACTCATCCTGATGTTAAGCTAACTCCTCCAAGTTTTACAGGAAAAGTAGACCCCGAGGCTTACCTAGATTAGGAGAGAAGAATGGATCATATCTTTGATCATTACAACCAACCAGGGCCTAGGAGAGTCTCAATGGCAGTAGCACAACTCACAGACAATGCCCTCATCTGGTGGGATCGTGAGGTATCTGACAGAAGGAGGAAAAGAATGAGGCCCATAGACTCATGCGTCGACATGAAAGATGTCATGCGACAAAGGTTTGTTCCACCTTACTTTCATAGGCACTTGCAACGTCGTTTTTGTACTCTTAAGCAGGGTACCAGATCAGTAGAGGAGTACTATGAAGAGTTTGAGAAGCTAAGGAACAGGCTGGAGCTCAATGATGATGAAGAAGCGTTGATGGCACAATTCTGGATGGACTCCAAGAAAGAATCAGCCGCAAGGTGGAAAGGAAAATCTACAATGACTACAAAGACTTGTTCCACCTATCTTTCCAGGCTGAGCAGCACATCAAACGTAAGAGTCAAGACATCCGCAGCAAGTCTAAGACGCCTTGGGCACCAAGCAACATTCCCAAGCTCGTAGACAAAGGCAAGAGAATAGAGATCGAGTCGAGGTTCAAGAGCAAGCCTCCTGAACCAACCCGTGACCAGAAAGAGCCTAGTAAGTCTTCTAACCCTCAAAGATCACGTGACATCACTTGTTTCAAGTGTAGGGGTCGTGGACACATATCAAGGGAGTGCCCAAACAACCGGGTCATGCTGATTACGGAGGCAGGAGAGTATGAGTCCCAAGATAAAGAGGACTATGAGCCAGAAGAAGAATATGGTGACATCGAGTACCCTGATGTGGGGGAAGTGCTGGTCACTAGACGCATCCTCAGTGCAATGGTGGATCCTTCAGAGACAATCCAAAGGGAGAACATCTTCCACAGCCGTTGCACCATCAAGGGCAAGGTATGTAACCTCATCATATATGGTGGTTCTTGCACTAACGTTGCTAGTGCATATATGGTTGATAAGCTAGGTCTAGAGAAGATAAGGCATCCTCGACCGTATAGACTGAGATGGCTCGATGACAAAGTGGAGCTCAAGATCCATGAGCAAGTCATTGTGCCATTCAGTGTGGGCAAGTACCAAGGCCAAGTCGTGTGCGACGTGGTGCCCATGCAAGCTGGCCATCTTCTGCTAGGAAGGCCATGGCAGTTTGACAAGGAGACCAGGCATGATGGCCGAACCAATCTCTACACTTTCGTGCATGACAAGAGAAAGGTCAGCCTAGCTCCTCTCACACCTGCCCAGGTACATGAGCTTCAACAGCAAATGAGTAAGGAAAAGAAGCTCATTAAATCTAACTTTCTTATTCAACCGAGTCATGTCCGGAGAGCTTTAGCCTCAAAGGATCTAATGCTACTAATGGTTTTCAAAGAAGTGTTGAATGTAGAAAAAGAACAGGTAGAGCTATCTCCTGAAGTAGCAACTCTCCTCAACAAGTTCTAGGATGTGTTTCCAGAGGAGATACCAGCAGGTTTGCCTCCTTTACGTGGCATAGAACACCAGATCGACCTAGTGCCTGGAGCAGCCCTGCCCAACCGGCCAGCCTACCAGATGAGTCCAGAGGAGTCCAAGGAGCTTGAGAAGCAAGTAAAGGAGCTCCTGGAGAAATGCTATGTTCGAGAGAGCCTCAGTCCATGTGCCGTACCAGTGCTACTAGTGCCCAAGAAGGATGGGACTTGGCGAATGTGCATGGACTGCCGAGCAATCAACAACATCACAGTCAAGTACCGGCATCCAATACCACGGCTGGATGACATGCTAGATGAGCTGAGTGGAGCCACGGTCTTCTCCAAGATAGACCTCAAGAGTGGATACCACCAGGTCAGGATGAAGGAAGGTGATGAATGGAAGACTGCTTTCAAGACAAAGCAAGGGCTATACGAGTGGACAGTCATGCCATTCGGCTTGACTAATGCCCCAAGCACCTTCATGCGCCTTATGAACCAAGTTCTTAGGGCGTACATCAGTAAGTTTGTAGTGGTTTACATTGATGATATATTAGTTTATAGTAAGTGCCTACGGGAACACCTCACACATCTTGAGATGGTACTTAAAACCCTTCGACAAGAAGAGCTTTATGCCAATCTCAAGAAGTGCATCTTTTGTACTGATAAACTTGTCTTCCTAGGTTTTGTTGTAAGTTCACAGGGCCTACAGGTTGATGAAGAGAAGATTCGAGCCATTCAAGAATGGCCAACACCAAGCAACATAAGCCAAGTGAGGAGCTTCCATGGACTGGCCAGCTTCTACAGGAGATTCGTGCCCAACTTCAGCAGTATTGCCTCACCATTGACGGCAGTAGTGAAGAAGAACGTGGGATTCAGCTGGGGAGAAGCTCAGGAGAAGGCATTCCAGGCCATGAAGGACAGCTTCACACTTGCACCCGTGCTAGTCCTGCCCGACTTCAACAAGACGTTTGAAGTGGAGTGTGATGCCTCTGGAATAGGCATAGGAGCAGTGCTAACCCAAGGAGGAAGACCAGTGGCATACTTCAGTGAGAAGCTAGGTGGTGCCTCACTGAACTACCCCACTTACGACAAGGAGTTTTATGCCCTTGTCCGAGCATTGGAGACTTGGCAGCATTACTTGCTGTCCAAGGAGTTTGTGTTCCACACTGATCACGAGACTCTTAAACACCTCAGAGGGCAAACCAATCTCAAGAGGAGACATGCCAGGTGGAGGGAGTTCATAGAGACCTTCCCGTACGTCATCAAGTACAAGAAGGGCAAAGACAATGTGGTAGCCGACGCACTATCAAGGAGGTTTGCCTTGATATCCACCATGGAGGCAAAGGTCCTAGGATTCGAGAACATCAAGGACCTATACAAGGATGATCCTGACTTTGCTGAGAGCTACAAGGAGTGTGGCACAGGGAGTCATGGCAAGTTTTACATCCATGGGGGATTCTTGTTCCGAGAGAGAAGGCTGTGCATACCACAAGGATTATTAAGGGAGCTTATCATACGAGAAGCTCATGGAGGAGGACTCATGGGCCACTTTGGTGTCGACAAGACTCTAGCAGTGGTCAAGGAGCACTTCTACTGGCCACACATCAAGAGGACAGTAGAAGCTCATTGTGCAAGGTGCATCACTTGCAAGAAGGCAAAGTCCCGAGTGCAACCTCACGGGTTGTATCTCTCACTGCCCATACCGACGCATCCATGGGTGGATATATCAATGGACTTTGTTCTAGAACTGCCCAAGATCAACCACAAAGATGCAATCTTTGTAATGGTGGACAGATTCTCCAAGATGGCACACTTCATTCTGTGTGCCAATGTCAATGATGCCACGCAAACAGCCGAGCTGTTCTTCAGGGAGATAGTACGGCTTCATGGAGTGCCAAGGACCAACGTATCAGACAGGAATACCAAGTTCCTCAGCCATTCCTAGAGGACCCTTTGGAGGAAGCTAGGCACGAAGCTACTCTTCTCTACCACCTGCCACCCTCAAACCGATGGCCAAACGGAAGTTGTCAACAGGACACTATCAACTCTTCTCAAGACTAAACTAGGGAAGAACCTCAAGACTTGGGTGGAGTGCCTGCCATTCATAGAGTTTGCTTACAACCGAGCCGTGCACTCAGCAACCAAGAAGACACCATTTGAAGTAGTATACGGCTTCAACCCTCTCACCCCATTGGAGCAAACACCAATGCCACCAGCAGAGATGACCAACCTCAACGGAGCATCCAAGGAAGAATTCATAAGGAAGTTACACCAGAATGTAGCAGAGAACTTGGAGAAGAGGACCGGGCAGTACGTGACTCATGCTAACAAGGGAAGAAAAGAGGTGATCTTTCAACCAGGCGATTGGGTGTGGCTACACCTACGGCAGGAGAGGTTCCCCAACCTCAGGAGTTTCGAGCTAGCACCAAGAGGAGATGGACCATTCAGAGTGCTCGAGAGGATCAACAACAACGCCTACCGGATCGAGCTCCCAGGTGAGTTTAATGTGTCTAACGCGTTCAACGTAACTGACTTAGCCCCTTTCCATGCAGATGAACCAGTTTTGAGGTCAAAACCTACTGAAGAGGGAGGGAATGATAAGGACATCAGGTCATATGTCCAGCCAGGAGACCAGACGGGCCGGCCAGGAAGCTTGCCCGAGACAGCCGGGCCATTTGGCACGTCTGCCGGCCCAAGTGGTACCGCCGGACCCTCGACCAATAGGACCAGACCGATCAGCATTGCCGGCAGAGAGGCCCAAGCTTCCGGCACAATTGGTGGCGACGTGGATGACACCGCCAGTGCCCTTGGTTACACCGTCGACTCTGGGATCAACTTGGCCGGTCCTGAAGGCATTCTGGCCAGTACCTCGCACAGTCCAGCCGGTACAGCCGATCCAGCCGAGTACACGAGCATTTCAACTTCTACACAAGGAAACTAGGACCAGATAAGCTACCAGCTTCAGGACATGCATCTAGAGGAAGACTCCACACCAGTAGTGCCCCTAGGAGCAATGACAAGGAGCATATCAAGAGCACTTTTCCACAAGTTCAGCTTATGGGTCGACAAGCTCCTAGAGGAAGATCGACTAAGGACAATGGGCCAGAAGTGCAAAGAAGAGTCCAAAGGCTTCTCAACAATGCAAGGGACTTCATAGACTTGGGCTTTAGTGGTAAGAGAGGTCAGGGCCTAAAGATTCTTAATCCTACTCCAAGTTGAAGACTAGGAGCAAGGTGCGTGCATGCCACAAGGACGGCCACCTTCCATTTCTTGGCCGTGGGGTAAGTAAAGTAAGTTTTCAATACGAATATTTGCCTCTTTCTGTTTTGCAGGGTAGGATCTAGAATATTTTCATTTTTTGAGTCAAAGACATTTTAGGAATAGGTCTTTTTTCGGTTATGCACTTTTGTACATTTTCCATTTGTGCACTTTTGTAATCTTTCCTTTTCATTCTTTGAGTGGACCCTAGAAGGTCAAGCTGTCGAGCATATTAATAAGGCTCCTTCCAGCATTCTAGTTTGACAACCTTTTTGATATTAATAAAGTAGAACTTTCTTCCAACAAGTTTTCTCTCTAAGAATCTTGTGCGCTTAGAACCTAGTTGAGACCAGCCCTCCTAGCTCTAAGTTTGTGATTTATCACGAGGTTCATCACCCCTCGTGTGGTTCACTTCACCCCTCCATCGAATACCAACCCAAAAACCCCTATCCAAGAAGTCTAATGTCGAGTTTCTCACCTAACCTTCTCCAAATAGCCCACACGCATATAAGCCTTGAATCGAGGCTTGTATCAGCTCCTTCCAGCATTGTAGTTCGGCAACCTTTTTCTGATATTAATAAAGATCGAATTTTCTTTCTACAAGTTTTTCTCTCAAGAGACTTGTGCGCTTAGAACCTTGTCGAGACCAGCCCTCCTAGCTCTAAGTTTGTGATTTATCATAAGGTTCATCACCCATCGTGTGGTTCACTTCACCTTTCCATCCATTACCAAACAGAAAACCCTCATCCAGAAGCAAAAGGTTGAGTTTCTCACCTAATCTTCTCCAAACAGCCCACGCGGGTACAACCTTGATTGGAGGCGTGTATCATTTTGGTATCAGAGCTTAAAGCTCCTACAACCAGGTTGTTTCTATCCTCTAATTAGTTTTAATTCCAGTTCTTGCATTAGTTTAAGTCGCATTCAAGAAAAAACAAAAAAATAACATCAAAACTCGAAACCGAGTGCATCTATAGCTTCTACGTGCATCACTAGGTTTTAGATTCATTCTTGCATTGCAATTTTCGTCTTTTCTTTTTTTTAAAGCATATTTCCATTATCACTAAATTAAATTTAAAAGCAAAATAAAAAAATAGAAGAAAACACCAAAAAAAATCGACCAAAAACAGATAGAACTAGTTATTAGGGAGTTTCCATTTTTCTAATTTTCCTTTTTCTAGTTTTTCCTTTTTGCATTTTTCAAATTCTTCTATAACAAGTAAATCTTCCTAATCGACTTAGGAGCAAAATAACTTGTGTCTTTTTCTTCTATCACAATGGTATAATGCTTCATTTATACTCAATCAGCACCAATGACCCGTTCAGAATGATAACTTTAATTGGCCAATCAACTTGACAACTCCGCACTAAATCGTCAATAACTTTTAATTTAGAGCTCCGAATGACACGAATCCAACCCCACGTTAAGCTACCTCAATTTCCTGTATTATGACAAAATTTGACATAAAAATAGATACGTAAAGCGTCCAAGTAATCCAGTCTATCCCAAACTACGAATCCCATGCATTATTCTTCATTTATGAGTTTTTACTCAATGAACACCAATGATCAGTTTAGAAATATCATTTTAACAAACCGATTAACTTTTCATGTCTGCACTCCATAACTTTTGATTTATAGCTCAGAATGACACGAATCAATTGTCCACATTCAGCTAGTTCAATTTTCTATATTATTAGAAAATTTGAAACAGAACTAGATACGACAAAGCGTCCAAGTAATCCAATTTATCTGAAACTGTGTGATGCCATGCTTTATGCCTAATTTAAAAGCCGTAATTAGTAAGCACCAGGGATTAGTTTATAATGATCATTTTAACTCACCGATCAACTTGACATGTTCGCACTAAATTGTCCGTAACTTTTGATTTAGAGCTCAGAAAGACACTAATCCAATGTCCACGTTAAGCTACCTCAATTTTCTATATTGTGACAAAATTTGAGAAATAAATAGATACGAAAAAGTTCCCAGTCCATCAAAAAGTGCGGTATGCCATGCATTATTCTTCATTTATAAGCGTTTACTCAATGAGCACCAATGATGAGTTTATAATGATCATTTTAACTGGCCGATCAACTTGTCATGTGCGCACTAAATCGTCCTTAACTGTTGATTTACAGCTTAGAATGAAATGAATCAATTGCCCACATTAATCTATTTCAATTTTCTATATTGTGACAAAATTTGAAACATAACTAGATACAACAAAGTGTCCAAGTAATGCAATCTATCCCAAACTGCGTGGTGCCATGCTTTATGCCTCATTTTTAAGCCGCACTTAATGAGGACCAATGATTAGTTTGGAATGATCATTTTAACTCGCCGATCAACTTGACATGACCTCACTAAATCGTGCGTAACTTTTGAATTAGAGCTCAGAAACACACGAATCCAATGCCCACATTAAGCTACCTCAATTTTCTATAGTGTAACAAAATTTGAGACAAAAATAGATACGACAAAGCGTTCAAGTAATCCAATCTAACCAAAACAGCCTGATGCTATGCATTATGCTTCATTTATAAGCGTTTACTCAATCAGCACCAATGATCAGTTTAGAATGATCACTTTCACGGGCCGATAAACTTGACATGTGCGCACTAAATCTTGCAAAACTTTGGATTTATAGGTCAGAATGACACGAATCAATTGCCCACAATAAGCTAGTTCAATTTCTAAAGTGGGACAAAATTTGAGACAAAACTAGATACGACAAAGCGTCCAAGTAATCCAATCTATCCTGAACTGCATGATGCCATGCATTATGCTTCATTTATAAGCATTTACTCAATCAGCACCAATGATAAGTTCATAATCATCACTTTATCTGGCCTGTCAACTTGACATGTCCGCACTAAATTGTCCGTAACTTTTGATTTAGAACTCGGAACAACACGAATCAAATGCCGACGTTAAGCTAGCTCAATTTTCTATATTGTGACAAAATTTGAGACATAAATAGAAAGTGTCCATGTAATCTAATCCTTCCCAAACTGTGTGATGCCATGCATTATTTTTCATTTATAAGCTTTTACTCAGTGAACACCAATGATGAGTTTAGAATGATCATTTTAACTGGCCGATCAACTTGTCATGTCCGCATTAAATCATCCATAACTTTTATTTATAGCTTAGAATGACACGAATCAATTGACCACATTAACCTAGTTCAATTTTTCTATATTGTGACAAAATTTGAAACAAAACTAGATACAACAAAGTGTCCAAGTAATCCAATATATCCCAAACTGCGCGATTCCATGCTTTATGCCTCATTTGTAAGCCACGCTTAATGAGCACCAATGATCAGTTTAGAATGATCATTTTAACTTCCCGATCAACTTGACATGTTCGCACTAAATCGTTCGTAACTTTTGATTTAGAGCTCAGAAACACACGAATCCAATGCCCATGTTAATATAGCTCAATTTTTTATAGCGTAACAAAATTTGAGACAGATATAGATACGAAAAAGCATCAAAGTAATCCATTCTATCCAAAACTGTGTGATGCTATGCATTATGCTTCATTTATTAGCGTTTACTCAATCAGCACCAATGATCAGTTTAGAATGATCACTTTCACTGGCCGATAAATTTGAAATTTCTCCACTAAATCGTCCATAACTTTTGATTTATAGGTCAGATGACACAAATCAATTGCCCACATTAAGCATTTTCAATTTTCTATGTTGTGACAAAATTTGAGACAGAACTAGATACGACAAAGTGTCCTTGTAATGCAATCTATCCCAATCTGCGTGATGCCATGTATTATGCTTCATTTATAAGCCTTTACTCAATGAACACCAATGGTCAGTTTAAAATGATCACTTTAACTGACATGTGCGCACTAAATTGTGTGTGACTTTTGATTTAGAGCTCAGAATGACACGAGTTCAATGCCTACGTTAAGCTAGCTCAATTTTCTATATTGTGGCAAAATTTTAGAAATAAATAGATACGACAAAGTGTCTAAATAATCCAGTACATCACAAACTGCACGATGCATGCATTATTCTTCATTTATAAGCGTTTAGTCAATGAGCACAAATGATCAGTTTAAAATGATTATTTTTACTTGCTCATCAACTTGACATGTCTACTGTAAATCATCCATAACTTTTAATTTGTAGCTCAGAATGACACGAATCCAATGCTCACATTAAGCTAGTTCAATTTTCTATATCGTGATAAATATAGAGACAGAAATAGATACGACAAAGTGTTCAAGTAATCCAATCCATCCCAAACTGCTTGAAGCCATGCATTATTTTTCATGTATAAACTTTTACTCAATGAGCACCAATGATCAATTTAGAATAATCATATTAATTGGCCGATCCACTTGACATGTGCACACTAAATCGTCTGTAACTTTTGATTTATACCTCTGAATGACACAAATCCAATGCCCACGTTAAGCAAGCTCACGTTTCTATATTTTGGCAACCTTTAAAATAGAAATAGAGATGACAAAACGTCAAAGTAATCCAATCTATATGAACTACTTAATGCCATGCTTTATGCTTCACTTATAAGCCTTTACTTAATGAGCACCAATGATCTATTTAGAATGATTGCTTTAACTTGCCACTCAACTTGACATGTCCGCACTAAATTGTCCATATCTTTTGATTTAGAGCTCAGAATGACATGATTCCAGTGCCCGCGTCAAGCTAGCTCCATTTTCAATATTGTGACAAAATTGGAGACAAAAATAGATACGCTAGAGCATCCAAGAAATCCAATCCATCCCAAACTACTTGATGCCATGCTTTATGCTTCATTTATAAGCCTTTACTCAATGAGCACAACTGATCAGTTTAGAATGAGTATTTTAACTGGCCGATCAACTTTTCATGTTTGCACTAAATCGTCCATAAGTTTTGATTTATAGCTTAAAAAGACACGAATCCAATGCCTCAATTATAAGTCTTACTTAATGAGCACCATTGGTCAGTTTAGAATGATCATTTTAACTCGCCGATCAACTTGACCTGTCCCCACTAAATCTTCCGTAACTTTTGATTTATTGCTCAGAAACACACAAATTCAATGCCTACGTTAAGCTAGCTCAATTTTCTATAATTATCATTTTAACTTGCTGATACATGTTTGCGCTATATCGTCCATAACTTTTGATTTATAGCTCCGAATGACGCGAATCCAATGCCAACATTAAGCTAGTTGAATTTTCTACATTGTGACAAAATTTGACACAGAACTAGATACGACAAAGCGTCCAAGTAATCAAATCTATCCCAAACTGCGTGATTCCATGCATTATGCTTCATTTATCAGCCTTTACTCAAGCAGCCCCAATGATCAGTTTAGAATGATCACTTTAGTTGGCCGATCAACTTGACATGTTCGCACTAAATCGTCCGTTACTTTATATTTAGAACTCAGAATGACCTGAATCAAATGCCGACGTTAAGCTAGCTCAATTTTCTATATTGTGACAAAATTTGAGACATATAGGGATACAACAAATCGTCCAAGTAATCCAATCCTTCCCAAATTGTGTGATGGCATGCATTATTTTTCATTTATAAGTTTTTTCCAATGATCAGTTTAGAATGATCATTTTAACTTAATCGTCCATAACTTTGGATTTATAGCTCTGAATGACACGAATCAATTGCCCACATTAAGCTATTCTATATTGTGACAATATTTAAAACATAATTTGACACGAAAAAGCATCCAAGTAATCCAATTTATCCAAATTACTTGATGCCATGTTTTATGCTTCATTTATAAGCCTTTACTTAATGAGCACCAATGATCTGTTTAGAATGATGACTTTAACTTGTCACTCAACTTGACATGTCCGCATTAAATTGTCCGTAACTTTTGATTTAGAGTTCAGAATGACAAGAATCCAATACCCACGTTAAGCTAGCTTAATTTTCTATATGGTGACAAAATTTGAGACTGAAGTAGATACGGCAGTTCACTACTCCATGCATTATTTTTCATTTTTAAGCTTTTATTCAATGAGCTTCAATGATCAGTTTAGAATGATCATTTTTACTGACTGATCAACTTGTTATGTCTGCACTAAATCGTCCATATTTTGATTTATAGCTCCGAATGACACGAATCCAATGCCCACGTTAAGCTAGCTCAATTATCTATAGTGTACCAAAATTTGAGACAGAAATAGATACGACAAAGCGTCCAAGTAATCCAATCTATCTAAAATTGTGTGATGCTATCCATTATGTTTCATTTATAAGCATTTACTCAATCAGCACCAATGGTCACTTTAGAATGATCACTTTAACAGGCCGATCAACTTGACATGTCCACACTAAATCGTCTGTAACTTTTGATTTAGAGAAAAGAATGACACAAATCAAATGCCCACGTTAAGCTAGCTCATTTTTCTATATTGTGACAAAATTTGAGACTGAAATAGAAAACGGCAAAGCGTCCAAGTAATCCAATCCATCCAAAACTGCATGACATCATGCATTATTTTCATTAATAAGCTTTTACTCAATGAGCACCAATGATCAGTTTAGAATAATCATATTAACTGGCCAATCAACTTGACATGTCCACACTAAATCATCCGTACTTTTGATTTATAGCTCAGAATGACACAAATCCAATGCCTACGTTAAGCAATCTCAATTTTCTATATTTTGAGAAAATATTTAAGATAGACATAGAGACGAAAAAAGCGTACAAGTAATCCAATCTATTCAAACTACTTGATACCATGCTTTTGTTTCATTTATAAGCCTTTACTTAATGAGCACCAATGATTTGTTTAGAATGATAACTTTAACTTGCCATTCAACTTGACATGTCCGCATTAAATTGACCGTAAATTTTGATTTAGAGCTTAGAATGACACGAATCCAATGCTCACGGTAAGCTAGCTTAATTATCTGTATTGTGACAAAATTTGAGACAGAAGTAGATACGACAAAGTGTCCAAGTAATCCAATCCATCCCAAACTGCGTGATGCCATGCGTTATTTTTCATTAATAAGCTTTTACTCAATTAGCACCAATGATCAGTGTAGAATAATCATTTTAGCTGACCGATCAACTTGTCATTTCTGCACTAAATCGTCCATAACTTTTGATTTATAGGTCAGAATGACACGAATCCAATCTCCACATTAAGCTAGTTCAATTTTCTATATTTTGACAAAATTTAAAACAGAACTATATACGCCAAAGTGTCCAAGTAATCCAATCTATCCCAAACTGTGTGATGCAATTCTTTATGCCTCATTTATAAGCCTTACTTAATGAGCAGAAATGATCAGTTTAGAATGATCATTTTAACTCCCCAATCAACTTGACATGTCCGCACTAAATCGTCCGTAAATTTTTATTTAGAGCTCCGAAACACACGAATCAAATGCCCACGTTAAGCTACCTCAATTTTCTATACTGTAACAAAATTTGAGAGAGAAATAGATATGACAAAGCATCCAAGTAATCCATGCTATCCGGAACTGTGTGATGTCATGCCTTATGCTTAATTTATAAGCCTTTACTCAATCAGCACGAATGTTCATTTTAGAATGATCACTTTAACTGGCAAATCAACTTGACATGTCTGCACTAAATCGCCTGTAACTTTTGATTAAGAACTCAGAATGACACGAATCCAATACCCACATTAAGCAAACTCTATTTAATATAATTTGATAAAATTTAAGATAGAAATAGAGATGACAAAGCGTCCAAGTAATCAAATCTATCCAAACTACTTGATGCCATACTTTATTCTTCATTTATAAGCCTTTACTTAATGAGCACCAATGATATATTTAGAATGATCCCTTTACCTTGCCACTCAACTTGACATGTCCACACTAAATTTTCCGTAACTTTTGATTTAGAGCTTAAAATGACACGAATCCAATGCCCATGTTAAACTAGCTCAATTTTCTATACCGTGACATAATTTGAGAGAGAAATATACACAACAAAGCGTCCAAGTAGTCCAGTGCACCCCAAACTGCGTAATGCCATGCATTATTTTTCATTTATAAACTTTTACTCAATGAGCACCAACGATCAGTTTAGAATAATCATATTAACTGGCCGATCAACTTGACATGTCAACACTAAATCGTCAATAACTTTGGATTTATAGCTCAGAATGACACAAATCCAATGCTCACGTTAAACAAGCTCAATTTTCTATATTTTCACAAAATTGATGATAGAAATAGAGACGAAAAAGCGTCTAAGTAATCCAATATATCCAAACTACTTGATGCCATGTTTTATGTTTCATTTATTAGTCTTTACTTAATGAGGACCAATGATCTGTTTAGAATGATCACTTTAACTTTCCACTCAACTTGACATGTCCAAACTAAATTGTCCATAACTTTTGATTTAGAGTTCTGAATAACACAAATCCAATGCCCACGATAAGCTAGCTCAATTTTCTATATTGTGACAAAATTTGAGGCATAAATAGATACGACAAAGCATCCAAGTAATCCAATCCATCCCAAACTATGTGATGTTGTGCATTATTTTTATTTAAAAGCTTTTTCCAATGATCAGTTTAGAATAATCATTTTAACTAAATCGTCCATAACTTTTGGTTTAGAGATCAGAATGACACGAATCCAATGCACACATTAAGCAAGCTCAATTTTCTATATTTTGTCAAAATTTAAGATAGAAATACAGACGAAAAAACATCCAAGTAATCCAATCTATCCAAACTACTTGATGCCATACTTTATGCTTCATTTCTAAGCCTTTACTTAATGAGCACCAATGATATGTTTAGAATGATCACTTTAACTTGCCACTCAACTCAACCTGTCCACACTAAATTTTCCGTAACTTTTGATTTGGAGCTCAAAATGACACGAATCCAATACCCACGTTAAGCTAGCTCAATTTTCTATACTGTGACAAAATTTGAGAGAGAAATAGATACAACAAAGCGTCCAAGTAGTCCAATGCACCCCAAACTGCGTTATGCCTTGCATTATTTTTAATTTATGAACTTTTACTCAATGAGCACCAATGATCAGTTTTGAATGATCATTTTAACTGGCCGATCAACTTGTCATATCTGCACTAAATCGTGCATAACTTTTAATTTATTGCTCAGAATGACACGAATCCAATGCGCACATTAAGCTAGTTCAACTTTCTATATTGTCCACAAGATTTAAAACAGAACTAGATACGACAATGCGTCGAATTAATCCAATCTATCCCAAACTGCATGATGGCATGAATTATTCTTCACTTTTAAGCGTTTACTCAATGAGGACCATTGATCAGTTTAGAATGATCATTTTAACTGGCCGATCAACTTGATATGTGCACACGAAATCGTCCATAACTTTTGATTTGTAGCTCAGAATGACAGAATCCAATACCCACATTAGGCTAGTTCAATTTTCTATATTGTGACAAAATTTGAGACCGAAATCGATACGATAAAGCATTCAAGTAATCCAATCCATCCCAAAATGCGTGATGTCATGCATTACTTTTTTATTTATAAGCTTTTACTCAGTGAGCACCAATGATTAGTTTAGAATAATCATATTAATTGGCCGATAACCTTGACATGTGCACACTAAATCATCTGTAACTTTTGATTTATAGCTCAGAAAGACACAAATCCAATGCCCACGTTATGCAAGCTCAATTTTCTATATTTTGGCAAACTTTAAGATAGAAATAAAGATGACAAAGCGTCCAAGTAATCCAATCTATACGAACTACTTAATGCCATGCTCCATGCTTCATTTATAAGCCTTTACTTAATGAGCACCAATGATCTGTTTAGAATGATCACTTTAACTGGCCAATCAACATGACATGTCCGCACAAAATCATCCATAACTTTTGATTAAGAGCTCAGAATGACACAAATACAATGCCTAGATTAAGCTAGCTCAATTTTCAATAGTGTAATAAAATTTTAGACAGAAATAGATACGCCAAAGCATCCAAGTAATCCAATCTATCCAAAATTGTGTGATGGTATGTGATGGGGACATCAGGTCGTATGGCTGGCCAGGAGACCAGACTGGCCAACTAGGAAGCTTGCCCAAGACAGCCGGGCCATTTGGCACGTCTGCCGGCCCAAGCGGTACCGCCGGACCCTCGACCAACATGACCGGACAGATCAGCATTGCCGGCAGAGAGGCCCAAACCTCCGGCATAATTGGTGGCGACGTGGATGACACTGCCGGTCCCCTTGGTGATGCTGCCGACTCCGGGATCAACTTGGCCGGTCCAGAAGGCATTCCGGCCAGTACCTCGCACAGTCCAGCTGGTACAAGCGATCCAGCGAAGTACACGGGCATTTCAACATCTACACAGGGACACTTGGACCAGATAAGCTACCAGCTTCAGGACATGCATCTAGAGGAAGTCTATACACCAGTGGTGCCACCAGGAGCAATGACAAGGAGCAGATAAAGAGCACTCTTCCACAAATTCAACTTATGGATCGACAAGCTCCTAGAGGAAGATCGACGAAGGACAGTGGGCCAGAAGTGCAAAGAAGAGTCCAAAGGCTTCTCAACAATGCAAGGGACTTCAGAGATGTGGGCTTTAGTGGCAACAGAGGTCAGGGCCCAAAGATTCCTAACACTACTCCATGTCGAAGACTAGGAGCAAGGCCCGTGCATGCCACAAGGACGGCCACCTTCCATTTCTTGGCCGTGAGGTAAGAAAGGTAAGTTTTCAATTCGAATATATGCCTCTTTCTGTTTTGCAGGGTAGGATCTAGATTAATTACATTTTTGAGTCAAAGACATTTTAGGAATAGGTCCTTTTTCGGTTATGCACATTTGTACATTTTCCATTTGTGCACTTTTGTAAACTTTCCTTTTCTTTCTTTGAGTTGACCCGAGAAGGTCAAGCTGTCGAGCATATTAATAAGGCTCCTTCTAGCATTGTAGTTTGACAACCTTTTTGATATTAATAAAGTAGAATTTTCTTCCAACAAGCTTTCTCTCAAAAGAGACTTGTGCGATTAGAATCTAGTCAAGACCAGCCCTCCTAGCTCTAAGTTTGTAATTTATCACGAGGTTCATCACCCCTCGTGTGGTTCACCTCACCCTTCCATCCAATACCAAACCAAAAAACCCTATCCAAGAAGTCTAAGGTCGAGTTTCTCACCTAACCTTCTCCAAACAGCCCACGCGCATCCAAGCCTTGAATCGAGGCTTGTATCATTTTGGTATCAGAGCTTAAAGCTCCTAAACCACGTTGTTTCTATCTTTTAACTTGTTTTGTTTCTAGTTCTTGCGTTAGTTTAAGTTTCATTCAAGAAAATAAAAAAATAACATCTAATTTCAAACCGAGTGCATCTAGCTTCTACGTGTATCACTAGGGCTTAGAATCACTTTTGCATTGCCATTCACGTTTTCCTTTTTGTTCAAATCATATTTCCATTATTTTTAAGTTAAATTAAAAAGAAGAGAAAAACAAAATAGGAAAAATACCAAAAGAATTTGAATTGGACAGCTAGCACAAGTTGTAGGAAGTTTCCTTTTTCAGGTTTTTCCTTTTTCTCAACTTTTTCCTTTTTGCAAATTCGAATTGCCCCTATAAAAAAACCCCTCCTAATCCACTTAGGAGCAAAATAACTTGTAGCACAATCCTCTTGTAGCACAATGGCAGAAGAGTATAGAGATGCAGCTGAGGCCAAGATGGCCATGTTCACCACCCTCCAAACGCAACTCGCATCAATAGGCGAGAGGTTGGAGCGCGTAGAGAGGCCTGTGAGATTCCAGGGCATAAGGCACGTGAGAGCTGAGCAAGACCGCGCTGAGGGTCCTGAGCACCTTAGGACACGGCACGAACAGGAGGAGCCCCAGAAAGATGGAGATGAGGACGCACAACCTCATAACTATCACCATAGGCCGAGAGGACCTCCACGGCAACCAGAGGCAGAAGGTGATAGCTTCGAGCCATATGGACATCACCAGAGACCAAGGATGCCTCCTAGACGTCAAGAGGATGGAGATGAACACGCCTACAACCGGTTAACTCATCCTGATGTTAAGCTAACACCTCCGAGTTTTGCAGGAAAATTAGACCCCGAGGCCTACCTAGATTGGGAGAGAAGGATGGATCACAGCTTCGATCACTACAACCAACCAGGCCCTAGGAGAGTCTCCATGGCAGTAGCACAACTCACGGACAATGCCCTCATCTGGTGGAATCGTGAGGTGTCTGACCGAAGGAGGAAAATATTGAGGCCCGTAGACTCATGGGTTGACATGAAAGACCTCATGAGACAAAGGTTTGTTCCTCCATATTTTCATAGAGATTTGCAACGACGTTTTCGTACACTTAAGCAGGGAACCAGATCTGTAGAGGAGTACTATGAAGAGTTTGAAAGGCTAAGGAACAGGCTGGAACTCAATGACGATAAGGAAGCTTTGATGGCACAATTCTTGGATGGACTCCAAGGAAGAATCAGCCGCAAGGTGGAAAGGCAAATCTACAATGAATTCAAGGACTTGTTCCACCTATCTGTCCAGGCTGAGCAGCACATCAAACGTAAGAGCCAAGACATCCACAGCAAGCCTAAGACGCCTTGGGCACCAAGCAACATTCCCAAGCCCATAGACAAAGGCAAAGACATAGAGATCGAGTCACGGTTCAAGAGCAAGCCTCCTGAGCCAACCCGTGACCAGAGAGAGCCTAGTAAGTCCTCTAACCCTGAAAGATCACGTGACATCACTTGTTTCATGTGTAGGGGTCGTGGACACATCTCAAGGGAGTGCCCAAACAACCAGGTCATGCTGATTACGGAGGCTGGAGAGTATGAGTCCAAAGATGAAGAGGACTATGAACCAGAAGGAGAATACGGTGACATTGAGTACCCTGATGTGGGGGAAGTGCTGGTCACTAGACGCATTCTCAGTGCAATGGTGGATCCCTCAGAGACCATCCAGAGGGAGAACATCTTCCACATCAGTTGCACCATCAAGGGCAAGGTATGTAACCTCATCATAGATTGGGCTTCTTGCACTAAAGTTGCTAGTGCGTACATGGTTGATAAGCTAGGTCTAGAGAAGACAAGGCACCCTCGACCGTATAGACTAAGATGGCTCGATGACAAAGTGGAGCTCAAGATCCATGAGCAAGTCACTGTACCATACAGTGTTGGCAAGTACCAGGACCAAGTCGTGTACGACGTGGTGCCCATGCAAGCTGGCCATCTTCTGCTAGGAAGGCCATGGTAGTTTGACAAAAAGACCTATGATGGCCGAACCAATCTCTACACTTTTGTGCATGACAAAAGAAAGGTCAGCATAACTCCTCTTACACCTGCCCAGGTACACGAGCTACAATTCCAAATGAGTAAGGAAAAGAAACTTATCAAGTCTAATTTTCTTATTCAACCAAGCCATGTCCAGAGAGCTTTAGCCTCGAAGGATTTAATATTACTAATGGTCTTCAAAGAAATTTTGAGTATAGAGCAGGAACAGGTAGAGCTACCTCCTGAAGTAGCAACTTTCCTCAACAAGTTCCAGGATGTGTTCCCAGAGGAGATACCAGCAGGCTTACCTCCCTTACGTGGCATAGAGCACCAGATCGACCTAGTGCCCGGAGCAGCCCTACCCAACCGGCCAGCCTACCGGATGAGTCCAGAGGACTCCAAGGAGCTTGAGAAGCAAGTCAAGGAGCTCCTGGAGAAAGGCTATATTCGAGAGAGCCTCAGTCCATGTGCCATGCCAGTGCTACTAGTGCCCAAGACGGATGGGACTTGGCAAATGTGCGTGGACTGCCGAGCAATCAACAACATCACAGTCAAGTACCGGCATCCGATACCACAGCTTGATGATATGCTACATGAGGTGAGTGGAGCCACGGTCTTCTCCAAGATAGACCTCAAGAGTGGATACCACCAGGTCAGGATGAAGGAAGGTGATGAATGGAAGACTGCTTTCAAGACAAAGCAAGGGCTCTACGAGTGGACAGTCATGCAATTTGGCTTGACTAATGCCCCAAGCACCTTCATGCGCCTTATGAACCAAGTTCTTAGGGCGTACATCAGTAAGTTTGTAGTGGTTTACATTGATGATATATTAGTTTATAGTAAGTGCCTACGGGAACACCTCACACATCTTGAGATGGTACTTAAAACCCTTCGACAAGAAGAGCTTTATGCCAATCTCAAGAAGTGCATCTTTTGTACTGATAAACTTGTCTTCCTAGGTTTTGTTGTAAGTTCACAGGGCCTACAGGTTGATGAAGAGAAGATTCGAGCCATTCAAGAATGGCCAACACCAAGCAACATAAGCCAAGTGAGGAGCTTCCATGGACTGGCCAGCTTCTACAGGAGATTCGTGCCCAACTTCAGCAGTATTGCCTCACCATTGACGGCAGTAGTGAAGAAGAACGTGGGATTCAGCTGGGGAGAAGCTCAGGAGAAGGCATTCCAGGCCATGAAGGACAGCTTCACACTTGCACCCGTGCTAGTCCTGCCCGACTTCAACAAGACGTTTGAAGTGGAGTGTGATGCCTCTGGAATAGGCATAGGAGCAGTGCTAACCCAAGGAGGAAGACCAGTGGCATACTTCAGTGAGAAGCTAGGTGGTGCCTCACTGAACTACCCCACTTACGACAAGGAGTTTTATGCCCTTGTCCGAGCATTGGAGACTTGGCAGCATTACTTGCTGTCCAAGGAGTTTGTGTTCCACACTGATCACGAGACTCTTAAACACCTCAGAGGGCAAACCAATCTCAAGAGGAGACATGCCAGGTGGAGGGAGTTCATAGAGACCTTCCCGTACGTCATCAAGTACAAGAAGGGCAAAGACAATGTGGTAGCCGATGCACTATCAAGGAGGTTTGCCTTGATATCCACCATGGAGGCAAAGGTCATAGGATTCGAGCACATCAAGGACCTATACAAGGATGATCCTGACTTTGCTGAGATCTACAAGGATTGTGGCACAGGGAGTCATCGCAAATTTTACATCCATGAGGGATTCTTGTTCCAAGAGAGAAGGTTGTGCATACCACAAGGATCACTACGAGAGCTTATCATCCGAGAAGCTCGTGGAGGAGGACTCATGGGCCACTTTGGTGTCGACAAGACTCTAGCAGTGGTCAAGGAGCACTTCTACTGGCCACACATCAAAAGGTCAGTAGAAGCCCATTGTGCAAGGTGCATCACTTGCAAAAAGGTGAAGTCCGAGTGCACCCTCACGGGTTGTATCTCCGACTGCCCATTCCTACACATCCATGGGTGGACATCTCAATAGACTTCGTTCTAGGTCTGCCCAAGATCAACACAAAGATGCAAACTTTGTAGTGGTGGACAGATTCTCCAAGATGGCACACTTCATTCCGTGTGCCAATGTCAATGATGCCACGCAAACAGCCGAGCTGTTTTTCAGGGAGATAGTACGGCTTCCTGGAGTACCAAGGACCATCGTGTCAGACAGGGACACCAAGTTCCTCAGCCATTTCTAGAGGACCCTTTGGAGAAAGCTAGGCACGAAGCTACTCTTCTCTACCACTTGCCATCCTCAAACCGATGGCCAAACTGAAGTTGTCAACCGGACACTATCAACTCTTCTCAGGACTACACTATGGAAGAACCTCAAGACTTTGGTGGAGTGCCTGCCATTCATAGAGTTTGCTTACAACCGAGCCGTGCACTCAACAACCAAGAAGACACCCTTTGAAGTAGTATACGGCTTCAACCCTCTCACCCCATTGGAGCAAACGCCACTGCCACCAGCAGAAATGACCAACCTCAACGGAGCATCCAAGGCAGAGTTCATAAGGAAGTTACACCAGAAAGTAGAATGACATGAATCTAATGCCCACATTAAGCAAGCTAAATTTTCTATATTTTGACAAAATTTGAGACAAAAACAGAGACGACAAAGCGTCTAAGTTATCCAATGTATCCAAACTACGTGATGCCATGCTTTATGCTACATTTATAATCCTTTACTTCATGAGCACCAAAGATCTGTTTAAAATGATCACTTTAACGGGCCACTCAATTTGACATGTCCACACTAAAGCGTCTGTAACTTTTGATTTAGAGCTCAGAATGACTTGAATCCAATACACACATTAAGCTAGCTCAATTTTATATATTGTAACAAAACTGAGACAAAAGTAGATACAAATAAGCGTCCAAGTAATCCAATCCATCCCAAATTACGTGATGTCATACATTTTTTTTCATTTATAAGCTTTTACTTGATGAGCACCAATAATTAGTTTAGAATGATCATTTTAACTGGCCGATTAACTTGTCACGTCTTCACTAAATCGTGCATAATTATTGATTTATAGCTCAGAAATACACGAATCCAATGCCCACATTAAGCTAGTTCCATTTTCTATATTGTGAAAAAATTTGAAATAAAACTAGATACGTCAAAGCGTCCAAGTAATCTAATCTATCCCAAACTGCGTGATGCCATGATTTATGCCTCATTTATAAGCCTTTACTTAAGACTTTACTTATTAGCACGAATGATCTGTTTAGAATGATCACTTTAACTGGCCACTCAACTTGAAATGTCCGCACTAAATCTTCCGTAACTTTCGATTTAGAGCTCAGAATTTCACTAATCCAATGCCCACGTTGAGCTAGCTCAATTTTTTATATCATAACAAAAATTGAGACAAAAATAGATACAAAAAGCATCCAAGTAATCAAATATATCCCAAACTACGTGATGCCATGCATTATTTTTTATTTATAAGCTTTTATTCAATGAGCACCAATGATCTGTTTAAAATGATCATTTTAACTAGCCGATTAACTTGTCATGTCTGCACTAAATCATCCATAACTATTGTTTTATAGCTAAGAATGACACGAATCCAATGCCCAAATTAAGCTTGTTCAATTTTCTATATTGTGACAAAATTTGAAACAGAACTAGATACCTCAAACCGTCTAAGTAATCCAATCTATCCCAAAGTGCGTGATGCCATACTTAATGAGCACCAATGATCATTTTAAATCGCCGATCAACATGACATGACCGCACTACATCGTCTGTAACTTTTGGTTTAGAGCTCTGAAAACAAGAATCCAATGCCCACGTTAAGCTAGCTCAATTTTCTATAGCGTAACAAAATTTGACACAAAAATAGATATGACAAAGCGTCCAAGTAATCAAATCTATCCAAAATTGTGTGATGCCATGCATTATGCTTCGTTTATAAGCCTTTATTTAACGAACAACAATGATCATTTTAGAATGATCACTTTAACTGGACGATAAACTTGACATGTCTGCACTAAACGTCCATAACTTTTTATTTGGAGCTCAGAATGACACGAATCAAATGCCGACGTTAATCTAGCTCATTTTTCTATATTGTGACAAAATTTGAAAAAGAAATAGATACGACAAATACTTCAAGTAGTCCAGTCCATCCCAAACTGTGTGATGTCATGCATTGTTTTTCTTATATAAGCTTTTACTCAATGAGCATAATTGATCAGTTTAGAATGATCATTTTAAGTGGCCGATCAACTGTCATGTCTGCACTAAATCGTCCATAACTTTTGATTTATAGCTCAGAATGACATGAATCCAATGCTCACATTAACCTAGTTCAATTTTCTATATCGTGCAAAATTTGAAATAGAAGTAGATACGACAAAGAGTCCAAGTAATCCAATCAATCCCAAACTGCGTGATACCATACTTTAAGCCTCATTTATAAGCCTTTACTTAACAAGCACCAATGATTAGTTTACAATGACATTTTAACTTGCTGATCAACTTAACATGTCCGCTTTAAATCGCCCATAACTTTTGATTTAGATCTCAGAAACAGACAAATCGAATGCCCACATTAAGCTAACTCAATCTTCTATAGTGTATCAAAATTAGGGACAGAAATAGATACGACAATGCGTACAAGTAATCCAATCTATCTCGAACTGCGTGATGCCATGCTTTGTGCCTCATTTATAAGCGTTTAGAATGATCAACTTGACATTTTAACTGGCCGATCAACTTGACATGTCTGCACTAAATCTTCCGTAACTTTTGATTTAGAGCTCAGAATGACACGAATCCAATGCCCACGTTAAACTAGCTCAATTTGGGAGATTGTGACAGAATTTAAGAAATAAATAGATTCGACCAAGCTTCCAAGTAATCCAGTCCATCTCAAATTGTGTGATGCCATGCATTACTATTCATTTATAAGCGTTTACTGAATGAGCACCAGTGATCAGTTTAGAATGATCATTTTAACTGCCCGATCAACTTGACATGTCTGTACGAAATCGCCCATAACTTTTGATTTGTAGCTCAGAATAATATGAACACAATGCCCACATTAAACTAGTTCAATTTTCTATAGTGTGACAAAATTTGAGACAAATAGATACGATAAAGTGTCCAAATAATCTAATCCATCCCAAACTGTGTTATGCCATGTATTATTTTTCATTTATAAGCTTTTACTCAATGAGCACCAATGATCAGTTTAGGATAATCATATTAACTGGCCGATCAACTTGGCATGTCCACACGAAATCATCTGTAACTTTTGATTTTGAGCTCAGAATGACATGAATTTAATGCCCATGTTGAGCAAGCTAAATTTTCTATATTTTGCAAAATTTGAGACAAAAACAGAGACGACAAAGCATCTAAGTTATCCAATCTATCCAAACTACGTGATGCCATGCTTTATGCTACATTTATAATCCTTTACTTCATGAGCACCAATGATCTGTTTAAAATGATCACTTTAACGGGCCACTCAATTTGGTATGTCCACACTAAAGTGTCTGTAACTTTTGATTTAGAGCTCAGAATGACATGTATCCAATACGCACATTAAGCTAGCTCAATTTTCTATATTGTAACAAAACTGAGACAAAAATAGATACAAATAAGCGTCCAAGTAATCCAATCCATCCCAAAATATGTGATGCCATACATTATTTTTCATTTATAAGCTTTTACTCAATGAGCACAAATAACCAGTTTAGAATGATTATTTTAACTGGCCGATTAACTTGTCATGTCTGCACTAAATCGTGCATAACTATTGATTTATAGCTCAGAAATACACGAATCCAATGCCCACATTAAGTTAGTTCCATTTTCTATATTGTGACAAAATTTGAAATAAAACTAGATACGTCAAAGCGTCCAAGTAATCCAATCTATCCCAAACAGCGTGATGTCATGCTTTATGCCTCATTTATAAGCCTTTACTAAAGACTTTACTTATTAGCACCAATGATCTGTTTAGAATGATCCCTTTAACTGGCCACTCAACTTGAAATGTTCGCACTAAATCTTCAGTAATTTTTGATTTAGAGCTCAGAATTTCACGAATCTAATGCCCACGTTAAGCTAGCTCAATTTTCTCAATCATAACAAAAATAGATACAAAAAGCATCTAAGTAATCCAATCCATCCCAAACTACGTGATGCCATGCATTATTTTTCATTTATAAGCTTTTACTCAATGAGCACCAATTATCTGTTTAAAATGATCATTTTAACTAGCCGATCAACTTGTCATGTCTGCACTAAATCATCCATAACTATTGTTTTATAGCTTAGAATGACACGAATCCAATGCCCAAATAAAGCTAGTCCAATTTTCTATATTGTGACAAAATTTGAAACAGAACTAGATACGTGAAAGCGTCTAAGTAATCCCATCTATCCAGAAATGCGTGATGCCATACTTAATGAGCACCAATGATCAGTTTAGAATGATCATTTTAACTCACCGATCAACTTGACATGCCCGCACTAAATCGTCAGTTACTTTTGATTTAGAGCTCTGGAAACACGAATCCAATGCCCACGTTAAGGTAGCTCAATTTTCTATAGCATAACAAAATTTTACACAGAAATAGGTATGACAAAGCGTCAAAGTAATCCAATCTATCCAAAATTGTGTGATGCCATGCATTATGCTTCGTTTATAACCCTTTACTTAATGAGCACCAATGATCAGTTTAAAATGATCACTTTAACTGGAAGATCAACTTGACATGTGCAAACTAAATCTCCATGACATTTTATTTAGAGCTCAAAATGACACGAATCCAAAGCCCACGTTAAGCTAGCCCAATTTTCTATATTGTGACAAAATTTGAAACCGAAATAGATACGATAAAGCATCCAAGTAATCCAGTCCATCCCAAACTGTGTGATGTCATGCATTATTTTTCTTATATAAGCTTTTACTCAATGAGCACAATTGATCAGTTTATAATGATCATTTTAACTAGCCGATTAACTTGTCATGTTTGCACTAAATCGTCCATAACTTTTGATTTATAGCTCAGAATGACACGAATCCAATGTCCACATTAACCTCGTTCAATTTTCTATATTGTGAAAAAATTTGAAATAGAAAGAGATACGACAAAAAGTCCAAGTAATCCAAACAATCCCAAACTACGTGTACCATGCTTTATGCCTCATTTATAAGCCTTTACTTTACGAGCACCAATGATCAGTTTACAATGATCATTTTAACTCGCCGATCAACTTGACATGTCCGCTCTAAATCATCCGTAACTTTTGATTTAAATCTTGGGAACACACAAATCCAATGCCCACATTAAATTAACTCAATTTTCTATAGAGTACCTAAATTAGAGACAGAAATAGATATGACAAAGCGTCCAAGTAATGCATTCTATTCAAAACTTTGTGATGCCATGCATTATGCTTCATTTATAAGCCTTTATTCAAACAACACCAATGATCAGTTTAGAATGATCACTTTAATTGGCCAATGAACTTGACATATCGGCACCAAATTTTCCGTAACTTTTGATTTAGAGCTTAAAATGACCTGAATCCAATGCCCACGTTAAGCTAGCTAAATTTTTTACATTGTGAGAAAATTTGAGACATAAATGGATACGACAAAGCGTCCAACTACTCCAGTCCATCCGAAACTGCGTCATGCCATGCATTATTCGTCATTTATAAGATTTTACTCTATGAGCACCATCGATCAGTTTAGAACGATCATTTTAACTAGCCAATCAACTTGACAAGTCTGCACTATATAGTCCATAACTTTTGATTTATAGCTCAGAATGACAGGAATCCAATGCCCACATTAAACTAGTTCCATTTTCTATATTGTGATAAATTTGAGACACAACTAGATACGAAAAAGTGTCCAAGTAATCCAATCTATCCAAAACTGCGTGATGCCATGCATTATGCTTCAATAATAAGCCTTTACTTAATGAGCACCGTTGATCAGTTTAGAATTATCACTTTAACTGGTTGATCAACTTGACATTTCTACACTAAATTGTCCGTTACTTTTGATTTAGAGTTCATAATGACACGAATCCAATGCCCACGTTAAGCTAGCTCATTTTTCTATAGTGTACCAAAATTTGAGACATATATCAATACAAAAAAGTATCCAAGTAATCCAATCTATCCAAAAATGTGTGATCTTATGCACTGTGATTCTTTTATAAAACTTTACTCAATCAACACCAATGATCAGTTTAGAATGATCACTTTCATTGGCCGATAAATTTGACATGTCTGCAATAAATCATCCATAACTTCTGATTTAGAGCTTGGAAACATACGAATCCAATGTCCACGTTAAGCTAACTAAATTTTTTAGTGTAACAAAATTTGAGACAGAAATTCATAATCCAATATATCTGAAACTCTGTGATGCCATGCATTATGCTTCATTTATAAGCCTTTACTCAATCAGCACCGGTGATCAGTTTAGAATGATCACTTTAATTTGCCATCAACTTGAAATGTCCACACTAAATCGTCCGTAACTTTTGATTTGGACCTCAAAATTACACAAATCCAATGCCTACGTTAACCTAGCCTAATTTTCTATATTGTAACAAAATTTGAGATAGAAATAGATATGGTAAAGCGTCCAAGTAATCCAATCTATCCAAAACTGTGTGATGCCATGCATTATGCTTCGGTTATAAGCCTTTACTTAATGAGCACCAATGACAATTTTATAGTGACCACTTTAACTGGCTGATCAACTTGACATGTCCGCACTAAATCATCCATAACTTTAGATTTAGAGCTCAGAATGAAACGAATCCATTGCCCGTTAAGCCAGCTCAATTCTCTATATTGTAATAAAATTTGAGACATAAATAGATATGACAAAGCGTCCAAGTAATCCAATCCATCCCAAACTACGTCATACCATGCATTATTTTTCATTTATAAGCTTTTACTCAATGAGCACCAATAAACAGTTTAAAATGATCATTTTAACCGGCCGATCAACTTGTCATGTCGCACTAAATCTCCGTAACTTTTGATTTATAACTCAGAATGACACAAATCCAATGCTCACATTAAGCTAGTTCAATTTTCTATATTGTGACAAAATTTGAAATAGAACTAGATACGACAAAGCATCCAAGTAATCCAATATATCCCAAACTGCGTGATGCCATGCCTTATGCCTCATTTATAAGCCTTTACTTAATGAGCACCAATGATCATTTTTAACTCGCCGATCAACTTGACATTTCCTCACTAAATCGTCCTTAACTTTTGATTTAGAGCTCTGAATGACTCGAATCCAATGCACACGTTAAGCTATCTCAATTTTGTATATTGTAACAAAATTTGAGACAAAAATAAATACGACAAAGCGTCCAAGTAATCCAATCTATCCAAAACTGTGTGATGTCATGCATTATGCAACATTTATAAGCCTTTACTCAATGAGCCCAATGATCAGTTTAGAATAATCATATTATTTGGCCGATCAATTTGACATGTCTACAATAAATCGTTCGTAACTTTTGATTTTGAACTCAGAAAGACACTAATCCAATGCCCACATTAAAGTAGATAAATTTTCTATATTTTGACAAAATTTTAGACAGAAGTAGATATGACAAAGCGTCTAAGTAATCCAATCTATCACAAACTGCGTGATGCCACACGTTATACTTCATTTATAAGCTTTTACTCAATGAGCACCAATGATTAGTTTAGAATGATCACTTTAACTGGCCGATCTATTTGACATGTCTACACTAAATCGTCCATACGTTTTCATTTATCGTTTAGAAACACAAGAATCCAATGCCCATGTTAAGCTAGCTCAATTTTTATATTGTAACAAAACTTGAAAAAGAAATAGATACGACAAAGAGTGCAAGTAATCCAATCTATCTAAAACTGTGTGATGCCATTGCATTATGCTTCATTTATAAGCCTTTACTCAATGAGCAGCAATGATCAGTTTATAATGATCACTTTAACTGGCCGATTATCTTGACATGTCCGCACTAAATTGTCTGTAAATTTTGATTTATAGCTCATAGAGATATGAATCCATTGCCCACACTAATCTAGTTCAATTTTCTTTATTTTGACAAAATTTGAAACATAAATGGATACGACAAACCGTCCAAGTAATCTAATCTACCCAAAACTGCGTGATGCCATGCATTATGCTTCATTCATAAGCCTTTACTCAATGAGCAAAAATAATCAGTTTAGAATGGTCACTTTAACTGGCCGATCAACTTGACATGTCTGCACTATATCGTCCGTAACTTTTGATTTACAGCTCAGAATGACACGAATCCAATACCCACATTAAGCTAGTTCAATTTTCTATATCGTGAAAAAGTTTGAAACAAAACTAGGTACGACAAAGTATCCAAGTAATCCAATCTATCCCAAACTACGTGATAACATGCTTTATGCCTCATTTATAATCCTTTACTTAATGAGCACTAATGATCAGTTTAAAATGATCATTTTAACTCGCCGATCGACTTGGAAGGTCCGTACTAAATCATTCATAACTTTTGATTTAGAGCTCAGAAACACATGAAACCAATGCCCACGTTAAGCTAGCTCAATTTTCTATAGTGTAGCAAAATTTGAGACGTAAATAAATACGACAAAGCATCCAAGTAATCCAATACATCTTGAACTGCATGATGCCATGCATTATTTTTCATTTATAAGCTTTTACTCAATGAGCACCAATTATCAGTTTAGAATGATCATTTTAACTTCTCGATCACCTTGTCATTTTTGCACTAAATAATCCATAACTTTTGATTTATTGCTCAGAATGACAAGAATCCAATGCCCACATTAAGCTAGTTCAATTTTCTATATTGTGACAAAATTTGAAGCATAACTGGATACAACAAAGTGTCCAAGTAGTCCAATCTATCCTGAACTGACTGATGCCATGATTTATGCCTCATTTATAAGCCTTTATTTAATGTGCACCAATGATCAGTTTAGAATGATCATATTAACTCGCCGATCAACTTGACATATCCACACTAAATCATCCGTAACTTTTGATTTAGAGCTCAAAAACACAAAACCATAGCCGATGTTAAGCTAACTCAATTTTCTATAGTGTAACAAAATTTGAGACAAAAATAGATACGACAAAGCATCAAAGTAATCCAATCTATCCAAAACTGTGTGATGTTATGTATTGAGCTTCATTTATAACAGTTTAGTGAATCAGCACAAATGATCCGTTTCGAATGATCACTTTCACTGGCCGATCAACTTGAGATGTCCGTACTAAATCGTCCATAACTTTTTATTTAGAGCTCAAAATGACACGAATCCAATGCCCACGTTAAGTAGATCAATTTTCTATATTTTGACAAATTTTGAGACAAAACTAGATACGACAAAGCGTCTAAATAATCCAATCTATCCCAAATTGTGTGATGCCATGCTTTATGCTTCATTTATAAACCTTTACTTAATGAGCACCAATGATCTATTTAGAATGATCACTTTAACTGGACACTCAACTTGTCATGTCCTCACAAAATCGTTCGTAATATTTGATTTAGAACTCAGAATGATATGAATACAATGCCCACATTAAGTAAGCTCAATTTTCTATATTTTGACAAAATTTGATACAAAACTATATACGAAAAACTGTCCAAGTAATTCAATCTATCCCAAACTGCGTGATGCCATGCATTATGCTTCACTTATAAGCCTTTACTCAGTGAGCACGAATGATCAGTTTAGAATGATCATTTTAACTGTCCGATCAACTTGTTATGTAAGCACTAAATCGTCCATAACTTTTGATTTATAGCTCTGAATGACACGAATTCAACGCCCACATTAAGCAAGCTCAATTTTCTATATTGTGCAAAATTTGAGATAGAAATAGATAGGAAAAAGCGTCCAAGTAATCCAATCTATCCCAAACTGTGTGATGCCATTCATTATTTTTCATTGATAAGCTTTCACTCAATGAACACCAATAAACAGTTTAGAATGATCATTTAAACCGGCCGATCATTTTGACATGTCCGCACTAAATCGTCCTTAGTTTTTTATTTAGGGCTCCGAAACACATGAAACCAAAGCGCACGTTAAACTAGATCAATTTTCTATATTCTGACAAATTGGAAACTGAAATAGATACGACAAAGCGTCCAAGTAATCCAATCTATCCAAAAATGTGTGATGCTATGCATTGTGCTTCATTTACAAGCCTTTACTCAATCAGCACCAATGATAAGTTTTGAACGATAAGTTTCACTAGCCGATCAACTTGATATGTCCGCACTAAATCGTCTGGAACTTTTGATTTAGAGATTAGAATGACACGAATCCAATGCTCATTTTAAGAAAGTTCAATTTTTTTTATTGTGAAAAAATTTGAAACAAAACTAGATATGAAAAAGCGTCGAAGTAATCCAATCTATCAGAAACTGTGTGATGTCATGCATTATACTTCATTTATAAGCCTTTACTCAATGTTCACCAATGATCTGTTTAGAATGATCACTTTAACTGGCCACTCAACTTGACATTTCTGTACTAAATCATTCGTAACTTTCGATTTAGAGCTATGAATTACTCGAATCCAATGCACACATTAAGGTAACTCAATTTTTTATATTGTAACAAAATTTGAGACAAAAATAAATACGACAAAGCGTCCAAATAATCAAATCTATCCAAAACTGTGTGATGCCATGCTTTATGCTTCATTTATAAGCCTTTTGTTAATGAGAACCAATGATCAGTGTAGAAAGATCACTTTAACTGGCCAATCAACTTGACATGTCCGCACTAAATCGTGTGTATCTTTCGATTTAGAGCTCCAAAAGACATGAATCCAATGCCCACGTTAAGCTAGCTCAATTTTCTATATAGTAATAAAATTTGAGACAGAAATAGATATGACAAAGCGTCCAAGTAATCCAATATATCCGAAACTGTGTGATGCCATACATTATGTTTCGATTATAAGCCTTTACTCAATGACCACCAATGATCAGTTTAGAATGATCACTTTAACTGACCGATCAACTTGACATGTCCACACTAAATCGTCCGTAACTTTTGATTTAGAGCTTAGAATGACACAAATCCAATGCCCCCGTTAAGCTAGTTCAATTTTCAATATTGTGACAAAATTATAGATAGAACTAGATACGAGAAAATGTCCAAATAATCCAATCTATCCCAAAACTGCGTGATGCCATGCATTATGCTTAAATTATAAGCTTTTACTCAATGAACACCAATGATCAGTTTAGAATGATCATTTTAACTTGCCAATCAACTTGACATGACGTCACTAAATGGTCTGTAAATTTTAATTTAGAGCTCAGAAACACACGAATCCAATACCCATGTTAAGCTAGCTCAATTTTCTATAGTATAACAAAATTTGAGACAAAAATAGGGACAAAAAAGCATACCAATAATCCAGTCCATCCCCAACTGCATGATGCCATGCATTATTCGTCATTTATAAGCTTTTACTCATTGAGCACCAACGATCAGTTTAGAATGATCATTTTAACTAGCCGATCAACATAACATGTCTGCACTATATCGTCCATAACTTCTGATTTATAACTCAGAATGACACATTTCAATTGCCCACATTAAGCTGGCTCAATTTTCTATATTGTGACAAAATTTGAGATAGGAATAGATACGACAAAGCGTCCAAGTAATCCAATCCATTCCAGAATTCGTGATGCCATGAATTATTTTTCATTTATAAGCTTTTACTCAATGAGCACGAATAATAAGTTTAGAATGATCATTTTAACTGGCCGATCAACTTTTCATGTATGCACTAAATCATCCATAATTATTGATTTATAGCTCAAAATGACACGAATCAATTGCCCACATTAAGCTAGTTCAATTTTCTATATTGTGACAAAATTTGAGACAGAAATAGATACGACAAAGCTTCCCCGTAATCAAATCCATCCCAAAATGGGCGCTGCCATGCATTATTTTTAATTTTTAAGCTTTTATTCAATGAGCACCAATGATCAGTTTAGAATGAGTATTCTAACTGCCCGTTCACCTTGTCTTGTCTGTCCTAAATCGTCCATAACTTTTGATTTATAACTAAGAATGGCACAAATCCAATGCCCAATTTTCTATATTGTGACAAAATTTAAAACATCTCTAGATACGATAAATAGTCCAAGTAATCCAATCTATCCCAAAACTGCGTGATGCCATGCATTATGGTCCATTTATAAGCCTGTACTCAATGAACACCAATGATCAGCTTAGAATGATCATTTTAACTCGCCAATCAACTTGACATGTCCGCACTAAATGGTCCGTAAATTTTGATTTAGAGCTCTGAAACACACGAATCCACTTCCCACGTTAAGCTAGCTGAATATTCTATAGTGTAACAAAATTTGAGACAGAAATAGATACGACAAAGCATCCAAGTAATCCATTCCATCCCCAACTGCGTGATGCCATGCATTATTCTTCATATATAAGCTTTTACTCAATGACCACCAACGATCAGTTTAGAATGATCATTTTCACTGGCCGATCAACTTGACATGTCTGCAATATATCGTCCATAACTTTTGATTTATAGCTCACAATGACACGTTCAATTGCCCACATTAAGGTAGCTAAATTTTCTATATTGTGATAACATTTGAGATAGAAATAGATACAACAAAGCGTCCAAGTAATCTAATCCATCCCAAAATGCGTGATGGCATGCATTATTTTTCATTTATAAGCTTTTACTCAATGAGCACGAATGATCATTTTAGAATGATCATTTTAACTGGCCGATCAACTTACCAGTTATGCACAAATTCATCCATATCTTTTGATTTATAGCTCAAAATGACACGAATCCAATGCCCACATTAAGCCAGTTCAATTTTCTATATTGTGACAAAATTTGAAACAACTCTAGATACAAAAATGCGTCCAAGTAATCCAATCTATCCCAAATTGTGTGATGCCATGCATTATACTTCATTGATAAGCCTTTACACAATGAGCACATTTGATCAGTTTAGAATATTCATTTTAACTCGCCAATCAATTTGACATGTCTACACTAAATGGTCCATAACTTTTGATTTAGAGCTCAAAAACACACGAATCCAATGCCCACGTTAAGCTAGCTCAATTTTCTATAATGTAACAAAATTTCACACAAAAATAGATACGATAAAGCGTCCAATTAATCCAGCCCATCCCAAACTGTGTGATGCCATGCATTATTCTTCATTTATAAGCCTTTACTCAATGAGCACCAACGATCACTTTAGAATAATCATATTTAGCTGGCGATCAACTTGACATGATTGCACTATATCGTCCATAACTTTTGATTTATAGCTCTAAATGATACGTATCAATTGCCCATATTAACCTAGCTCAATTTTATATATTGTGACAACATTTGAGATAGAAATAGATATGACAAAGCGTGCAAGTAATCCAATCCATCCCAAAATGCGTGATGCCAGGCATTATTTTTCATTTATAAGCTTTTACTCAATGAGCACTAATGATCAGTTTAGAATGATCATTTTAATTGGCCGATCAACTTGTCATGTGTGCACTAAATCGTCCATAACTTTTGATTTATATCTCAGAATGACACGAATCAATTGCCCACATTAAGCTAGTTCAATTTTCTGTATTTTGACAAAATTTGAGACAGAACTAGACATGACAAAGCATCCAAATAATCCAATCTATCCCAAACTGTGTGATGCCATGCATTATGCTCCCTTTATAAGCCTTTACACAATGAGCACCAACGATCAGTTTAGAATGACCACTTTAACTGGCCGATCAACTTGACATTTCCCCACTAAATCGTCCATAAATTTTGATTTAGAGCTCAGAATGACACGAATCCAATGCCCACGTTAAGCTAGCTCAATTTTCAATATTGTGACAAAATTTGCGACAGAAATGCAGAATTCAAAGCGTCCAAGTAATCCAATCTATCCAAACTACTTGTTGCCATGATTTATGCTTCATGTATAAGCTTTTATTCAATGAGAACCACTGATGAGTTTAGAATGATCGTTTTAACAGGCCGATCAACTTGATATGTCTACACTATATCGTCCATAACTTTTGATTTATAGCACAAAATGACACGAATCCAATGCCCACATTAAGGTAGTTCAATTTTATATACTGTGACAAAATTTGAAACAGAATTAGATACGAAAAAGCATCCAAGTAATCCAATATAACCCAAACTGTGTGATGCCATGCATTGTGCTTCATTTATAAGCCTTTACTCAATGAACACCAACGATCAGTTTAGAATAATCATTTTAACTGGCTGATCAACTTGACATGTCGGCACTATATCGTCCATTAACTTTTGATTTAAAGCTCAGAATGACACGTATCTATTGCCCAAATTAAGGTAGCTCAATTTTCTATATTTGTACAAAATTTGAGACAGAAATAGATACGAAATAGCGTACAAGTAATCAATTCCAGCCCAAAATGCGTGCTGCCAAGCATTATTTTTCATTTATAAGGTTTTACTCGATGAGCACTAATGATCAGTTTAGAATGATAATTTTCACTGGCCGATCAACTTGTCATGTTAGCACTAAATCGTCCATAACTTTTGATTTATAGCTCATAACAACACGAAACAATTGCCCACATTAAGCTAGTTCGATTTTCTATATTGTGACAAACTTTGAGAAAGAAATAGATACGACAAAGCGTCCAAGTAATCCAATTCATCCAAAACTGCGTGATGCCATGCATTATTTTTCATTTATAAGCTTTTACTCAATGAGCACCAATGATTAGTTTAGAATGATCATTTTAACCGGCCGATCAACTTGTCATGCCTGCACTAAATCGTCCATAAATTTTGATTTAGAGCTCTGAAACACATGGATTCAATGCCCACGTTAAGCTAGCTCAATTTTCTATAATGTAACAAAATTTGAGACAGAAGTAGATACGACAAAAGCGTTCAAGTAATCCAGTCCATCCCCAATTGCGTTATGCCATGCATTATTCTTCATTTATAAGCTTTGACTCAATGAGCGCCAACGATCAGTTTAGAATAAACATTTTAATTGGCCGATCAACTTGACATATCTACATTATATCTTCTATAACTATTGATTTATAGCTCAGAAAGACACGTATCAATTGCCCACATTAAGCTAGCCCAATTTTCTGTATTGTGACAAAATTTGAGATAGAAATAGATACGACAAAGTGTACAAGTAATCCAATCTATCCCAAACTGTGTGATACCATGCATTATGCTCCATTTATAAGCCTTTACACAATGAGCACCAACGATCAGTTTAGAATGACCACTTTAACTGGCCGATCAACTTGACATTTCCCCACTAAATCGTCCATAAATTTTGATTTAGTGCTCAGAATGACACGAATCCAATGCCCACGTTAAGCTAGCTCAATTTTCAATATTGTGACAAAATTTGCGACAGAAATGCAGAATTCAAAGCGTCCAAGTAATCCAATCTATCCAAACTACTTGTTGCAATGCTTTATGCTTCATGTATAAGCTTTTACTCAATGAGAACCATTGATGAATTTAGAATGATCATTTTAACAGGCCGATCAACTTGATATGTCTACACTATATCGTCCATAACTTTTGATTTATAGCACAAAATGACACGAATCCAATGCCCACATTAAGATAGTTCAATTTTCTATACTGTGAAAAAATTTGAAACAGAATTAGATACGAAAAAGCATCCAAGTAATCCAATATAACCCTAACTGTGTGATGCCATGCATTCTGCTTCATTTATAAGCCTTTACTCAATGAACACCAACGATGAGTTTAGAATAATCATTTTAACTGGCTGATCAACTTGACATGTCGGCACTATATCGTCCATTAACTTTTGATTTAAAGCTCAGAATGACACGTATCTATTGTCCAAATTAAGGTAGCTCAATTTTCTATATTTGTACAAAATTTGAGACAGAAATAGATACGAAATAGCGTACAAGTAATCAATTCCAGCCCAAAATGCGTGCTGCCAAGCATTATTTTTCATTTATAAGGTTTTACTCGATGAGCACTAATGATCAGTTTAGAATGATAATTTTCACTGGCCGATCAACTTGTCATGTTAGCACTAAATCGTCCATAACTTTTGATTTATAGCTCATAACGACACGAACCAGTTGCCCACATTAAGCTAGTTTGATTTTCTATATTGTGACAAACTTTGAGAAAGAAATAGATACGACAAAGCATCCAAGTAATCCAATTCATCCCAAACTGCGTGATGCCATGCATTATTTTTCATTTATAAGCTTTTACTCAATGAGCACCAATGATTAGTTTAGAATGATCATTTTAACCAGCCGATCAACTTGTCATGTCTGCACTAAATCGTCCATCAATTTTGATTTAGAGCTGTGAAACACATGGATTCAATGCCCACGTTAAGCTAGCTCAATTTTCTATAATGTGACAAAATTTGAGACAGAAGTAGATACGACAAAAGCGTTCAAGTAATCCAGTCCATCCCCAATTGCGTTATGCCATGCATTATTCTTCATTTATAAGCTTTGACTCAATGAGCGCCAAGGATCAGTTTAGAATAAACATTTTAATTGGCCGATCAACTTGACATATCTACATTATATCTTCTATAACTATTGATTTATAGCTCAGAAAGACACGTATCAATTGCCCACATTAAGCTAGCTCAATTTTCTGTATTGTGACAAAATTTGAGATAGAAATAGATACGACAAAGTGTACAAGTAATCCAATCTATCCCAAACTGTGTGATACCATGCATTATGCTCCATTTATATGCTTTTACACAATGAGCAGCAATGATCAGTTTAAAATGATCAATTTAACTGGCCGATCAACTTGACATTTCCCCACAAAGCGTACAAGTAATAGAGACGACAAAGCGTACAAGTAATCCAATCTATCGAAAGTCTTGTTGCCATGCTTTATGCTTTATTTATAAGCTTTTACTCAATGAGCACCAATGATCAGTTTAGAATGATCATTTTAACTTGCTGATCTACTTGACATGTCTGCACTATATCGTCCATAACTTTCGATTTATAGCTCAGAATGACAGGAATCCAATGCCCACATTAAGCTAGTTCAATTTTTTATATTGCGACAAAATTTGAAACAAATCTACATACAGAAAAGCGTCCAAGTAATCAAATTTAACCCAAACTGCCTGATGCCATGCATTATGATTCATTTATAAACCTTTACTCATTGAGCATTAATGATCAGTTTAGAATGGTCACTTTAACTTGCCGATCAACTTGACATGTACGCACTAAATCGTTGGTAATTTTTGATATAGAGCTCAGAAAGACACGAATCCAATCATCAGTTTAGAATGATCACTTTAACTGGCCGATCAGCTTGACATGTCCGCACTAAATCGTCTGTAATTTTTGATTAGGGCTTAGAATGACAGGAATCCAATGCTTACATTAAGCTAGCTCAATTTTCTATATTGTGCTAAAATTTGAGACAGAAATAGATATGACAAAGCATCCAAGTAATCCAATCTATCCAAACTACTTGCTGCCATTCATTATGCTTCATTTATAAGCTTTTACCTAATAAGCATTAATGATCAGTTTAGAATGATAATTTTAACAGGGCGATCAACTTGACATGTCTGCACTATATTGTCAATAACTTTTGATTTATAGCTCAGGATGACACGAATCTAATTCCCACATTAAGCTAGTTCAATTTTCTATATTGTGACAAAATTTGAAACAGAACGAAATACGACAAGGCGTCCAAGTAATCCAATATAACCATAACTTTGTGCTGTCATGCATTATGCTTCATTTATACCCCTTTACTCAATGAGCACAATTGATCAGTTTAGAATGATCAATTTAACTGGCCGATCAACCTGACAAGTGTGCACTAAATCGTTCGTAACTTTGGATAGAGCTCTGAATGACATGAATCCAATGCCCACGTTAAGCTAGCTTAATTTTCTATATTGTGACAAAATTTCAGGCAGAAATAGAGACGACAAAGCGTCCAAGTAATCCAATCTATCCAAAGTACTTGCTGTCATGCTTTATGCTTCATTGATAAGCTTTTACTCAATGAGAACCAATGATCAGTTTAGAATAATCATTTTAACAGGCCGATCAACTTGACATGTTTGCACAATATCGTCCATAACGTTTGATTTATAGCTCAAAATGATACGAATCTAATGCCCACGTTAAGCTAGTTCAATTTTCTATATTGTTACAAAAGCGTCCAAGTAATCCATTACATCCCAAACTGCGTGATGCCATGCAGTATTTTTCATTTATTAGCTTTTACTCAATGAGCACAAACGATCTGTTTGGAATGATTATTTTAACTGGCCGATCAACTTGACATGTCTTCACTATATCGTCAATAACTTTTGATTTATAACTCAGAATGACACGAATCAATTGCCCACATTAATAGTTCAATTTTCTATATTGTGACAAGTTTGAGACAGAACTAGATACGACAAAGCGTCCAAGTAATCCAATCTATCCAAAACTACGTGATGCCATGCATTATGCTTCATTTATAAGCATTTACCCAATGAGCACCAATGATCAGTTTAGAATGGTCACTTTAACTGGCTGATCAAGTTGACATGTCCGCACTAAATCGTCCGTAAATTTATTATTTAGAGCTTAGAATGGCACGAATCCAATGCCCACGTTAAGCTAGCTCAATTTTTTATATTGTGACAAATTTTGAGAAATAAATAGATACGATAAAACGTACAAGTAATCAAGCCCATTCCAAACTGCATGATGCCATGCATTATTTTTCATTTATAATTGTTTACTCAATGAGCACCAATGATCAGTTTAGAATGATAATTTTAACTTGCCGATCAACTTGACATCTCTTCACTAAATCGTCCATAACTTTTGATTTGTAGCTCATAATGACACGAATCTAATGCCCACATTAAGCTAGTTCAGTCTTCTATATTTTTGACAAATTTTGAGACAAAAATAGAAACAAAAACCATCCAAGTAATCCAATCCATCCCAAACTGCGCGATGCCGTGCATTATTTTTCATTTATAAGCTTTTACTCAATGAGCATCAATGATCAGTTTAGAATAATCATATTAACTGGCCGATCAACTTGACATGTCCACACCTTTATTCAATGGGCACCAATTATCAGTTTACAATGATCACTTTAAATGGCCGATTAACTTAACATGTCCACACTAAATCATCCGTAACTTTTGATTTAGAGCTCAAAATGTCACGAATATAATGGCCACATTAAGCAAGCTCAATTTTCTATATTTTGACAAAATTTGAGACAAAAATAGAGACGAAAAAGCGTCCAAGAAACCCAATATATCAAAACTACTTGACATCATGCTTTATGCTTCATTTATAAGCCTTTACTTTATGAGCACCAATGATCAGTTTAGAATGATCAATTTAACTTTCTGATCAACTTGACATGTTCACATTAAATCGTCCATAACTTTTGATTTAGAGCTTAGAATGACACGAATCCAATGCCCCTATTAACCTAGCTCAATTTTCTATACTGTTACAAAATTTGGGACAGAAATAGATACGACAAATCATCCAAGTAATCCATTCCATCCCAAACTACGTGATGCCATGCATTATTTTTCATTTAATTGCTTTTACTCAATGAGCACCAACGATCAGTTTAAAAGGATTATTTTAAGTGGATCATAACATTGATGTTTCGGCACTATATCGTCCATACCTTCTGATTTGTAGCTCAAAATGACATGAATCAATTGCCCACATTAAGCTAGTTCAATTTTCTATATCGTGACAAAATTGGAGACAGAACTAGATGCGACAAAACATCCACGTAATCCAATCTATCCCAAACTTTGTGATGCCCTACATTATGCTTCATATATAAGCCTTCACTCAATGAGCACCAATGATATGTTTAAAATGATCACTTTAACTTGCCGATCAACTTGACATGTCCGCACTAAATCGTCCGTAATTTTTGAGTCGGAGCTCATAATGACACGAATCCAATGCCCCCGTTAACCTAGCTCAATTTTCTATATTGTTACAAAATTTGGGACCGAATTAAATACGACAAATCGTCCAATTAATCCCTTCCATCCCAAACTGTGTGATGCCATTCATTATTCTTCATTTATAAGCTTCTACCTAATGAGCACCAACGATCAGTTTATAATGATTATTTTAACTGGCTCATCAACTTGACATTTCTGCACTATATCATCCATAACTTTTTATTTGTAGCTCAGAATGGCACGAATCAATTACTCATATTAAGCTAGTTCAATTTTCTATATCGTGACAAAATTGGACACAGAACTAGATGCGACAAAGCATCCAAGTAATTCAACATATCCCAAACTGTGTGATGCCATACATTATGCTTCATATATAAGCCTGCACTCAATGAGCACCAATGATCAGTTTAGAATGATCACTTTAACTGGCCGATCAACTTGACATGTCCGCACAAATCATTCGTAACTTTTGATTTAGAGCTCAGAATGACACAAATCCAGTGCCCCCGTTAAGCTAGCCCAATTTTCTATATTGTTACAAAATTTGAGACCGAAATAGATACGACAAATTGTCCAAGTAATCCATTCCATCCCAAACTGCGTGACGCCATGCATTATCCTTCATTTATAAGCTTTTACTCAATGAGCACCAACGATCAGTTTAGAATGATTATTTTAACTGGCTCATCAACTTGAGATTTCTTCACTATATCGTCCATAATTTTTTATTTGTAACTCAGAATGACACGAATCAGTTGCCCACATTAAGCTAGTTCAATTTTCTATGTCGTGATAAAATTGGAGACAGAACTAGATGCGACAAAGCATCCTATTAATCCAAACTATCCCCAACTGTGTGATGCCATACATTATGCTTCATATATAAGCCTTCACTCAATTAGCACCAATGATCATTTTAGAATGATCACTTTAACTGGTCGATCAACTTGACATGTCTGCACTAAATCGTCCGTAACTTTTGATATAGAGCTCAGAATGAGACAAATCCAATGCCCCCCTTAAGATAGCTAAATTTTATATATTCTTAAAAAATTTGGGACGAAAATTGATACGACAAATCGTCCAAGTAATCCATTCCATCCTAAACTGTGTGATGCCATGCATTATTCTTCATTTATAAGCTTTTACTCAATGAGCACCAACGATCAGTATAGAATCATATTAACTGGCCGATCAACTTGTCATGTCCACACCTTTATTCAATGGGCACATATGATCAGTTTACAATGCTCACTTTAAATGGCCGATTAACTTAACATGTCCGCACTAAAGCGTCCATAACTTTTGATTTAGAGCTCAGAATGACACGAATCTAATGGCCACGCTAAGCAAGCTCAATTTTCTATATTTTGACAAAATTTGAGACAAAAATAAAGACAAAAAAGCATCCTAGAAACCCAATATATCAAAGCGTCAAAGTAATCCAATCTATCCCAAAGTACATGGTGCCTTGCTTTATGCCTCATTTATAAGCCTTTACTTAATGAGCACCATTGCTCAGTCTAGAATGATCATTTTAACTCACCGAACAAGTTGACATGTCCTCCCTAAAACATCTGTAACTTTTGATTTAGCGTTCAGAAACACACGAATCCAATGCCCACATTAAGCTAGTTCAATTTTCTATATTGTGATAAAAGCGTCTGAGTAATCCAACCAATCCAAAACTGCGTGATGTCATGCATTATGCTTCATTTATAAGCCTTTACTCAATGAGCACCAATGATCAATTTAGAATAATTATATCAACTGGCCGATCAACTTGATGTCTTCACTAAATCATCTGTAACTTTTGATTTACAGCTCCGAATGACACGAATCCAATCCTTACATTAAGCTAGTTCAATTTTCTATATGTAACAAAATTTGAGACAGAAATAGATATGACAAAGCGTCCAAGTAATCCAATCTATCCAAAAATGTGTGATGCCATGGATTATGATTCATTTGTAAGCCTTAACTCAATAAGAACCAATGATCAGTTTAGAATGATCACTTTAACTGGCCGATCAGCTTGACATGTCCGCACTAAATCGTGTGTAACTTTTGATTTAGAGCTATGAAGGACACGAATATAATGTCTACGTTAAGCTATCTCAAATTTCTATATTCTGAAAAAAAATAGAGACCAAAATAGAGATGAAAAAGTGTCCAAGTAATCAAATCCATACCAAAGTGCATGATGCCCTGCTTTATTTTTCATTTATAAGCTTTTACTAAATGAGTACCAATGATACATTTAGAATGATAATTTTAACTGGCCGATCAACTTGTCATGTCTGCATTAAATCATCCATAACTTTTCATTTATAGCTCAGAACACGCATCCAATGCCCACATTAAGCTAACTCAATTTTCTATATTGTAACAAAATCTGATACAGAAATAGATACGATAAAGCGTCCAAGTAATCGAGTCCATCCCAAACTGGGTGATGCCATGCATTATTTTTCATTTATAAGCTTTTACTCATTAAGCACCAATGATCAATTAGAATGGTTGTTTTAACTGGACGATCAACTCGACATGTCCGCACTAAATCTTCCGCACTAAATCGTCTGTAACTTTTGATTTACAACTCCGAAACACACGAATTCAATGCCCACGTTAAGTTAGCTCAATTTTCTATAGTGTAACAAAATTTGAGATAGAAATAGATATGACAAAGCATCTAAGTAATCAAAACTATCCAAAACTGTGTGATGCTATTCATTATGCTTCATTTATAAGCGTTTACTCAATCAGCACCAATGATCAGTTTAGAATGATCACTTTAACTGTCCGATCAATTTGACATGTCTCCACTAAATCGTCCGTATCTTTTGATTTATAGCTCCGAAACATACGAATTAAATGCCCACGTTAAGCTAGCTCAATTTTTTATATTGTGACATGATTTGAGACATAAATAGATATGAAAAAAGCATCCAAGTAATCCAATCCTTCCCAAACTTTGTGATGCCATGCATTATTTTTCATTAATAAGCTTTTACTCAAATCAGCACCAATGATCAGTTTAAAATGATCATTTTAACTGGCCGATCAACTTGTCATGAGTTCACTAAATCGTCCATTACTTTTGATTTATAGCTGATAATGACATGAATCCAATGCACACATTAAGCTAGTTCAATTTTCTATATTGTGGCAAAATTTAAAACAGAAATAGATACGACAAATCGTCAAAGTAATCCAGTCTATCCCAAACTGTGTGATGCCATGCTTTATGCCTCATTTATAAGCCTTTAATTAATGAGCACCAACGATTAGTTTAGAATAATCATTTTGACTGGCCGATCAACTTGACATGTCTACATTATATCGTTCATAATTTTTGATTTAGAGCTCAGAAACACATGAATCGAATGACCACATTAATCTAGCTCAATTTCCTATATTGTGACAAAATTTAAGACATGAATAGATACGACAAATTGTCCAAGTAATCGAATCTACCCGAAGCTGCGTGATGCCATGCATTATTTTTCATTTATAAGCTTTTACTTAATGAGCACCAATGATCAGTCTAGAATGATCATTATAGCTGGCCGATCAACTTGACATGTCCGCACTAAATTTTCTGCAATAAATCATCCATAACTTTTGATTTAGAGCACCGAAACACACGAATCCAATGCCCACGTTAAGCTAGCTCAATTTTCTATAGTGTAACAAAATTTGAGACAGAAATAGATACGGCAAAACATCCAAGTAATTCAATCTATCCAAAACTGTGTGATGCTATGCATTAAGCTTCATTTATAACCGTTTATTCAATTAGCACCAATGATCAGTTTAGAATGATCACTTTCAGTGGCCGATCAACTTGACATATCCGCCGAAAATCATCCATAACTTTTAATTTAGAGCTCTGAATGACACGAATCCAATGCTTACGTTAAGCTAGCTCAATTTTCTATATGTGATAAAAGTTTGAGACCAAAATTGATACGACAAAGCGTCCAAGTAATCCAGTCCATCCCAAACTGCGGGATGGCATGCATTATTCTTATTTTATAAGCTTTTATTCAATTAGCACCAATGATCAGTTTATAATGATAATTTTAACTGGCCGATCACCTTGACATGTAAGCCCTATATCATCCATAACTTTTTATTTATAGGTCTGAATGACACAAATCAATATCCCAAATTAAGCTTGTTCAATTTTTTATATTGTGACAAAATTTGAGATAGAACTTGATATGACAAAGCATCAAAGTAATCCAATCTATCCCAAACTATGTGATGCCATGCTCGATGCCTCATTTATAAGTCTTTACTTAATGAGAACCAATGATCAGTTTAGAATGATCATTTTAACTCGCCGATCAACTTGACTTGTCCGCACTAAATCGTCTGTAACTTTCAATTTAGAGGTTAGAAACACACGAAGCCAGTGCCCACGTTAATCTAGCTCAATTTTCTATAGTGTAACAAAATTTGAGATACGACAAAGCGTCCAAGTAATCCAATCTATCCAAAACTGTGATGCTATGCGTTATTCTTCATTTATAAGCTTTTACTCAATGTGCACCAATGATCAGTTTAGAATGATCATTTTAACTAGTCGATCAACTTGACATGTCTCCACTATATCGTCCGTAACTTTTGATTTAGAGCTCAGAAACACACTAATCTAATGCCCACATTAAGCTAGCTCAATTTTCTATAGTGTAACAAAATTTGATCAGTTTAGATATGGAAAAGCGTTCAAGTAATCCAATCTATCCGAAACTGTGTGATACTATGCATTATGCTTCATTTATAAGCATTTACTCAATCAGCACCAATGAACATTTTAGAATTATGACTTCTACTGGCCGATCAACTTGACATGTATGCACTAAATCGTCCGTAACTTTTTATTTTGAGCTCAGAATGACACGAATTAAATACCCTCGTTAAGCTAGCTCAATTTTCTATATTGTTACAAAATTTGAGATAAAAATAGATACGACAAAGCGTCCAATTAATCCAATCCTTCCCAAACTATGTAATGCCATGCATTATTTTTCATTGATAAGCTTTAACTAAATGAACACCAATGATCAGTTTATAATGATCATTTTAACAGGTCAATCAACTTGACATGTCTGCACTAAATTGTCCATAATTTTTGATTTATAGCTCAGAATGATACGAATCGAATGCGCACATTAAGCTAGTTAAATTTTCTATGTTGTGACAAAATTTGAAACAAAACTGGATACTACAAAGCGTCCAAGTAATCCAATCTATCCCGAACTGCGTGATGCCATGCTTTATGCCTCATTTATAAGCCTTTACTTAATGAGCACCGATGCTATAGTTAGAATGATAATTTTAACTCGCCGATCAACTTGACATGTCCGCACTAAATCGTCCGTAACTTTTGATTTAAAGCTCCGTAACACACGAATCCAATGCCCACGTTAAGCTAGCTAAATTTTCTATATCGTGAAAAAATTTCAAGTAATCCAGTCTATCTCAAACTGCGTGATTCCATGCATTATTCTTCATTTATAAGCGTTTACCCAATGAGCACCAATAATAAATTTAGAGTCATCATTTTAACTAGCCGATCAATTTGACATGTCTACACTAAATCGTCCATAAATTTTGATTTGTAGCTCCGAATGAAACGAATCATATACCCACATTTAGCTTGTTCAATTCTCTATATTATGACAAAATTTGAGACAGAACTAGATACGAAAAAGCGTCCAAGTAATCTAATCTATCTCAAATTGCGTGATGCCATGCATTATGCTTCATTTATAAGCCTTTACTCAATGAGCACCAATGATCAGTTTAGAGTAATCATATTAACTGGCCGATCAACTTTACATGTCCACACTAAATTGTCTGTAACTTTTAATTTAGAGCTCCGAATGGCACGAATACAATGCCCACGTTAAGCAAGCCCAATTTTGTATATTTTGACAAAATTTGAGACAGAAATAGAGACGACCAAGCGTACAAGTAATCCAATCTATCCAAACTACTTCATGCCATGCTTTGTGCTTCATTGGTAAGCCTTTACTTAATGAGCACCAATGATCAGTTTAGAATCATCACATTTACTGGCCACTCAACTTGACATGTCCGTACTAAATCTTTCATAACTTTTGATTTAGGGCTCAGAATAACGCGAACGTTAAGCTAGCTATATTTTCTATACTATTTCAAAGCTTGAGACAGAAATAGATACGACAAACCTCCAAGTAATCCAATATATCCAAAACTGTGTGATGCCATGTGTTATGCTTCATTTATAAGCCTTTACCTAATGAGTAACAATGATCTGTTAGGAATGATCACTTTAAACTAGCCACTGAACTTGACATGTCCGCACTATATTATCTGTCACTTTTGATTTGGAGCTCAGAATGACACAAATCCAATGCCCACGTTAAGCTAGCTCAAATTTCTATAATGTAACAAAATTTGAGACAGAAATAGATATGACAAAGCGCCCAAGTAATCCAATCTATCCAAAACTGTGTGATGCCATGCAATATGCTTCATTTATAAGCATTTACCTAATGAGGACGAATGATCTGTTTAAAATGATCACTTTAACTAGCCGATCATCATGACATGTCCACAATAAATCGTCTGTAACTTTTGATTTAGAGCTAAGAATTACATTAATCCAGTGCCCACGTTTAGCTAGCTCAATTTTCTATATTGTAATAAATTTGAGACAAAAATAGATACGACAAAGCGTCCAAGTAATCCAATCCATTCCAAACTGCATGATGCTATGCATTATTTTTCATTTAGAAGCTTTTACTCAATGAGCACCAATGATCAATTTAGAATGACCACTTTAATTGCCCAACCAACTTGATATGTCTGCACTGTATCGTCCATAACTTTTGATTTAAAGGTCAGAATAACATGAATCCAAAACCCACTTTAAGCTAGCTCAATTTTCTATATTGTGAAAAAATTTGAGATAGAAATATATATGACAAAGCATTCAAGTAATCGAATCTATCCCAAACTGCGTGATGCCAGACATTATGTTTCATTTATAAGCCTGTACTAAATGAGGACCAATGATCAGTTTAGAATGATCTTTTGAAGGGGACGATCAACTTGTCATGTCTGCACTAAATCGTCCATAAGTTTTGATTTATAGCTCAGAATAATACGAATCCAAGGCCCACTTTAAGCTACTTTCATTTTCTACATTGTGAAAAAATTTTAAATAGAACTAGATACTACAACACGTCCAAGTATTCCAATCTATCCCAAACTGTGTGCGTCCATGCTTTACTCCTCATTTATAAGCCTTTACTTAATGAGCACCAATGATCAGTTTAGAAGGATCATTTTAACTCCCCAATAACCTTGACATTTCCGCACTAAATCATCCGTAACTTTTGATTTATAGCTCAGAAACACACGAATCCAATGCCTGCGTTAAGCTAGCTCAATTTTCTTTAGTGTAACGAAATTTGATGTGTCTAAATTAGCTAAAAAGAAATAGATGCGACAAAAGCGTCCAAGTAATCCAATCTATCCAAAACTGTGTGATGCTATGTATTATGCTCTATTTATAAGCCTCTACTCAATGAGCACCAATGATCAGTTTAGAATGATCACTTTAACTGGCCACTCAACCTGACATATCCGCACTAAATCGTCCGTAATTTTTTATTTGGAGCTCAGAATGACACAAATCCAATGCCCACGTTAAACTAGCTCAATTTTCTATATTGTAACAAAACTTGAGACAGAAATAGATATGACAAAGCGTCCAAGTAATCCAGTCTATCCAAAACTGTGTGATGCCATGCGTTATGCTTCATTTATAAGCCTTTACTCAATGACCACCAACGATCAATTTAGAATGATCATTTTAACAGGTCGATCACCTTGACATGTCTGCAATATATCGTCCATAACTTTCGATTTATAGCTCAGAATGACAACAATCAATTGCCCACATTAAACTATCTCAATTTTCATATTGTGAAAAAAATTTGAGATAGAACTAGATACGACAAAGCGTCCAAGTAATGCAATCTATCCCAAACTGCGTGATGCCACGCATTACGCTTCATTTATAAGACTTTACTCAATGAGCACCAGTGATCAGTTTAGAATGAACACTTCAACTAGCCTGTCAACTTGACATGTCCTCACTAAATCGTCCATAACTTTTGATTTAGAGCTCTGAATGACACGAATCTGAATCCCACGTTAAGCTAGCTCAATTTTCTATATTTTCTCAAAATTTGACAAATAAATAGATATGACAAAGTTTAAGTAATCCAGTCCTTCCCAAACTGTGTTATGCCATGCATTATTCTTCATTTATAAACAGTTAATCAATGAGCACCAATAATCAGTTTAGAATGATCATTTTAACTAGCAAATCAATTTGACATGTCTACACTACATCGTCCATAAATTTTGATTTGTAGCATAGAATGACACGAATCCGACGCCCACATTAAGCTACTAATTTTCTATATTGTGACAAAATTTGAGACAAAACTAGATCCAAAAAGCGTCCAAGTAATACAATCTATCCAAAATTGTGTGATGCCATGCATTATGCTTCATTTATAAGCCTTTACTCATTGAGCACCAATGATCAGTTTAAAATAAGCATATTAACTGGCCGATTAACTTGACGTGTCCACACTAAATCGTCCGTAAATTTTAATTTAGAGCTCCGAGTGATAGAATCCGATGCCCTCGTTAAGCAAGCCCAAATTTCTATTTTTTGACAAAATTTGAGAAAGAAATAGAGACGACAAAGCATTCAAGTAATCCAATCTATCACAACTACCTGATGCCTTGCATTATGCTTCATTTATAAACCTTTACGTAATGAGCAACAATTATTTGTATAGAATGATCACTTTAACTGGCCACTCAACTTGATATGTCCGCACTAAATCGTCCGTAACTTTTGATTTGGAGCTCAGAATGACACAAATCCAATGCCCACGTTAAGCGAGCTCAATTTTCTATATTTGGACAAAATTTGAAACAGAAATAGAGACAACAAAGCGTCCACGTAATCCAATCTAACCCAGGTACTTGATGCCATGCTTTATGCTTTATGTATAAGGCTTTACTTAAGGAGCAACAATGATCAGTTTAGAATGATCACTTTAACTGGCGGATCAACTTGACTTGTGCACACTAAATTATGTGTATTTTTCGATTTATAGCATATAAACACACAAATCCAATACCCACGTTAAGCTAGCTCAATTTTCTATACTGTAACAAAAATTGACACAAAAATAGATATGAAATAGCGTTGAAGTAATACAATCTATCCAAAATTGTGTGATGCCAGGCATTATGCTTCAGTTATAAGCTTTTACTCAAGGAGCACCGATGATAAGTTTAGAATGATCCCTTTAACTGGCTGATCAACTTGACATGTCCTCACTAAATCATCCGTAACCTTTGATTTAGAGCTCGGAATGACACGAATCCGAAGCCCATGTTATGCTAGCTCAATTTTCTATATTGTGACAAAATTAGAGGTACAACAAGATACGAAAAAGCGTCCAATTAATCTAATCTATCCCAAAATGCGTGATACCTTGCATTATGCTTCATTTATAAGCCTTTTATTCAATTAACACCAATGATTAGTTTAGAATCATCACTTTAACAGGCCGATCAACTTGACATGTGCACACTAAATCGTCTGTAACTTTTTACTTAGAGCATAGAATGATAGGAATCCAATGCCCACGTTAAGCATGCTCAATTTTATATATTTAAACAAAATTTGAGATAGAACTTGAGACGACAAAGCATCCAAGTAATCCAATCTATCCAAACTGCTTGATGTCATGCATTAACTTCATTTATAAGCCTTAACTTAATACAATATATCCAAAACTTTGTGATGCCATGCATAATGCTTCAATTATAAGCCTTTACTCAGTGAGAAGCAATGATCAGTTTAGAACGATGAATTTAACTGGCCGATCAACTTGACATATCCGAATTAAATCGTTCGTAACTTTTGATTTAGAGCTCAGAATGACACGAATCCAATGCCCACGTTAAGCTACCTCAATTTCTATATTGTGACAAAATTTGAGACAAAAATATATACGACAAAGCGTCCAAGTAAACAAATCCATCACAAACAGTGTGATGCCATGCATTATTTTCAATTTATAAGTTATTACTCAATGAGCAACAATGATCAGTTTAGAATGATCATTTTAACTCGCCGATCAAATTGTCATGTCTGCCTTAAATTGTCCATTACTTTTGATTTATAGCTCATAATGACATGAATCCAATGTCCACGTTAAGCTAGTTCAATGTTCAATATTGTGGCAAAATTTAAGATATAAAATAGATATGACAAAGCATTCAAGAAATCCAATCCATCCCAAACTAAATGTTACCATCCATTATTTTTCATTATTAAGCCTTTACTCAATGAGCACCAAATATCAGTTTAGAATGATCAATTTAACTGGGCGATCAACTAGATATTTCTGCACTAAGTTCTTTGTAACTTTCAATTTAGAGCTTAGAAACACACGAATCCAATGCCCACGTTAAACTAGCACAATTTTCTATTTTGTAACAAAATTTGAAACATAAATAGATACGAGAAAACGTCCAAGTAATCCAATCTATCCAAAACTGTGTGATGCAATGTATTTTACTTAATTTATAAGCATTTACTTAATGAGCACTAATGATCAGTTTAGAATGATACTTTAACTAGTCGATCAACTTGAGATGTCCGCACTAAATCATTCGTGACTTTTGATTTAGAGCTCCGAATGGCACAAATCCAATGCCCACATTAAGCTAGCTCAGTTTTCTATATTTTGACCTAATTTGAGATATAAATAGGGACAACAAGGCGCCCAAGTAATCCAAACTATCTAAACTGCTTGATGCAATGCATTATGATTTATTTATAAGCCTTTACTTAATGGGCACCAATGATCACTTTAGAATGATCATTTTAACTGGCCGTTCAACTTGATATGTCCGCACTAAATCACGTGCCCACGTTATTTTTGATTTAGAGCATAGAATGACATGAATCCAGTGCCCACGTTAAACTATCTCAATTTTCTATACCATGACAAAGTTTGAGGCAGAAATAGATACAAAAAAGGGTCCAAGTAATCCAATCCATCCTAAACTGTGTGATACCATGCATTATTTTTCATTGATAAGCTTTTACTTAGTGAGCACCTATGATCAGTTTAGAATGATCATTTTAACTGGCCAATGACTTTGTCATGTGTGCATTAAATCGTCCATAACTTTTGATTTATAGCTCAGAATGACACGAATCCAATGTCCACATTAAGCTAGTTCAATTTTCTATATTGTGACAAAATTTGAGGCAGAACTAGATACGACAAAACATCCAAGTAATCCAATCCATCTAAAACTGTGATGCCATGCATTATGTTTCATTTATAAGCCTTTAATCAATGAGCACCAATGATCAGTTTATAATGATCACTTTAACTGGCCGATCAACCTGACATGTCCGCACTAAATCGTCTGTAACTTTTTATTCAAAGCTTCGAATGGCACAAATCCAATGCCCACATTAAGCTACCTCAATTTTCTCTATTGTGACAAAATTAGAGTCAAATCTAGATATGATAAAGCGTCCAAGTAATCCAATTTATCCTGAAATGTGTGATGCCATCCAATATGCTTCATTTATAAGACTTTATTCAATGGGCACCAATGATCAGTTTAGAATGATCACTTTAACTAGCCGATCAACTTGACATCTCCGCACTAATCGTCCGTAGCTTTTGATTTAGAGCTCAGAATGACATGAATCCAATGCCCACGTTAAGCTAGCTCAATTTTCTATATCTTGACAAAATTTTAGACAAAAATAGAGATGACAAGGCTTCCAAGTTATCCAATCTATCCCAAAATGTGTGATTCCATGCTCTATACTTCATTTATAAGCCTTTATTTAATGAGCAGTGATGATCAGTTTAGAATGATAACTTTCAAATTGACATGTCCACACTAAAACGTCTGTAACTTTTGATTTAGAGCTCAGAATCACACGAATCGAATGCCCACGTTAAGCTAGCTCAAATTTCTATATTGCGACAAAATTTGAGACAAAAATAGATATGACAACGTGTCTAAATAATCCAATCCATCCCATACTGCGTGATGCTATGCATTATTTTTCATTATTAAGCATTTACACAATGAGCACCACTAATTCGTTTAAAATGATCATTATAAAAGGCCGATCAGCTTGTCATGTCTCCACTAAATCGTCCATACCTTTTGATTTATAGGTTAGAATGACATGAAACCAATGCCCACACTAAGTTAGTTCAATTTTCTATATTGTGACAAAATTTTAGACAGAACTAGATATGACAAACCGTCCAAGTAATCCAATCTATCCAAAACTGTGTGATGCCATGCATTATACTTCATTTATAAGCCTTTACTCAGTGGGCACCAAAGATCACTTTAGAATGATCACTTTGACTGGCCGATAACCTTGACATGTCCGCACTAAATTATCCATAACTTTTGATTTAGAGCTCAAAACGACACGAATCTAATGCCCATGTTAAACTAGCTTAATTTCTATATTTTGACTAAATTTGAGACGATAAAGCATCCAAATAATCCATTATATCCAAACTGCTTGATGCCATGCATTATGCTTCATTCTAAGCCTTTACTTAATGAGCACTAATGATCAGTTTGGAATAACCACTTTAACTGGCTGATCAACTTGACATTTCCACACAAAATCGTCCGTAACTTTTGATTTAGAGCTCAAAAACCAACGAAGCTAAGGCCCACCACAAGCTAGCTCAATTTTCTATATTTTGACAAAATTTGAAACAAAAATAAAGACGACAAAGCGTCCAACTAATCCAATCTATCCAAAACTGTGTGATGCCATGCATTATGCTTTATTTATAAGCCTTTACTCAATGGGCACCAAATATCAGTTTAGAATGATCACTTTAACTGGCCGATCAACTTGACATGTCTCCACTAAATCGTCCGTAACTTTTGTTTTAGTTCTCAAAATGACACGAATCCAATACCCACGTTAAGCTAGCTCAGGTTTCTATATTTTGACAAAATTTGAGACAGAAATAGAGAGGACAAAGCATCCAAGTAATCAATTCTGTCCAAACTGATTGATGCCATGCATTATGCTTCATTTCGAAGCCTTTACTTAATGAGCACCAATGATCAGTTTAGAATGATCACTTTAACTAGCCGATCAACTTGACATGTCCGCATTAATCGTCCACAACTTTTGATTTAGAGATTAGAATGACACTAATCAAATGCCCACGTTAAGCTAGCTCAATTTTCAATGTTGTGACAAAATTTTGAGACAGAACTAGATACGATAAAGCGTCTAAGTAATCCAATTTATCCAAAACTGTGTGATGCCATGCAATATGCTTCATTTATAAGTCTTTACTCAATGGGCACCAATGATTAGTTTAGAATGATCACTTTAACTGGCCGATCAACTTGACATGTCGGAACTAATCATCTGTAACTTTTGATTTAGAGCTCAGAATTACATGAATACAATGCCCAAGTTAATCTAGCTCAATTTTCTATATTTGACAAAATTTGATACAGAAATAGAGACGACAAAGCTTCCATGTAATCCAATCTATCCCAAAATGCGTGATTCAATGCTTTATTTTTAATTATTAAGCCTTTATCTAATGAGCACCAATGCTCAGTTTGGAATGATCACTTTAACTGGCCAATCAACTTGGCATGTCCGCACTAAAACGTGTGTAACTTTTGATTTAGAGCTCAGAAACAAATGAATCCAATGCCCATGTTAAGCTAGCTCAAATTTTCTATATTGTGACAAAATTTGAGACAGAAATAGATATGACTAAGCGTCTAAGTAATCCAATCCATTCCAAACTACTTGATGCTATGCATTATTTCTCATTATTAAGCTTTTACTCAATGAGCATCACTGATTAGTGTAGAATGATAATTTTAACAGGCCGATCAACTTGTCATGTCTGCACTAAATCCTCCATACCATTTGATTTATGGCTTAGAATAACACGAAACCAATGCCCACACTAAGTTAGTTCAATTTTCTATATTGTGACAAAATTTGAGGCATAACTAGATATGACAAAGTGTCCAAGTAATCCAATCTATCCAAAACTGTGTGATGTCATGCATTATGCTTCATTTATAAGCTTTTACTCAGTGGGCACCAAAGATCAGTTTAGAATGATCACTTTAACTAGCAGATCAACTTGACATGCATGCACTAAATCGTCTGTAGCTTTTGATATACAGCTCAAATTGACACGAATCCAATACCCACATTAAGCTAGCTCAATTTTCTAAATTTTGACAAAATTTAAGACAGAAATAGAGACGACAAAGCATCCAAGTAATCCATTCTATCTAAACTGCTTGATGCCATGCATTATGCTTCATTTCTAAGCCTTTACTTATTGAGCACCAATGATCAGTTTAGAATGATCACTTCAACTCGCCGATCAACTTGACATGTCCACACTAAATCGTCCATAACTATTGATTTAGAGCTCAGAATAACACGAATCAAATGCCCACGTTAAGCTAACTCAATTTTTTATATTGTGACAAAATTTGAGACAAAACTAGATATGATAAAACGTCCAATTAATCTAATCTATCCAAAACTGTGTGATGCCATGCAATATGCTTCATTTATAAACCTTTACTTACTGGGCACCAATGATTAGTTTAGAATGATCACATTAACTGGCAGATAACCTTGACATGTCCGAACTAATCCTTCATAACTTTTGATTTAGAGGTCAGAATTACCCGAATCAAATGCCCACGTTAAGCTAGCTCAATTTTCTATGACAAAATTTGAGACATGACTAGATACAACAAAGCGTCCAAGTAATCCAATCTATCCAAAACTGTGTGATGCTATGCATTATGCTTGATTTATAAGCCTTTACTCAATGGGCACCAATGATTAGAGTAAAATGATCACTTTAATTGGCCGATCAACTTGACATGTCCGCACTAAACCATCTGTAACTTTTGATTTAGAGCTCCTAATGACATGAATCAAATGCCCACGTTAGGCTAGCTTAACGTTCTATATTGTGACAAAATTTGAGACAAAACTAGATACAACAAAGCGTCACACTAATCCAATATATCCAAAAATGTGTGATGCCATGCAATATGCTTCATTTATAAGCCCTTAACCAATGGGCACCAATGATCAGTTTAGAATGATCATTTTAACTAGCCGATCAACTTGACATGTCCGCACTAAACCATCTGTAACTTTTGATTTAGAGCTCATAATGACATGAATCAAATGCCCATGTTAGGCTAGCTTAATGTTCTATATTGTGACAAAATTTGAGACAAAACTAGATACAAAAAAGCATCACACTAATCCAATATATCCAAAAATGTGTGATGCCATGCAATATGCTTCATTTATAGGCCCTTAACCAATGGGCACCAATGATCAGTTTAGAATGATCATTTTAACTAGCCGATCAACTTGACATTTCCGCACTAATCGTCCATAACTTTTGATTTAAAGCTCAGAATGACACAAATCGAATGCCCATGTTATGCTAGCTTAATTTTCAATATTTTGACAAAATTTAAGACACAAATAGAGACAAAAACACGCCCAAGTAGTCCAATCTATCCTAAAATGCGTGATGCCATGCTTTATGCTTCATCTATAAGCGTTTACTTAATGAGCAATGATGCTTAGTTTAGAATTATCACTTTAACTGGCCGATCAACTTCATATGTCCGCAATAAATTGACCGTATGTAGAGCTCAGAAACACACGAATCCAATGCCCATGTTAGGATAGCTCAATTTTCTATAATGTGACTAAATTTGAGACAGAAATAGATATGAAAAAGCATCTAACTAATCCAATACATCCCAAACTGCATGATGCCATGCATTATTTTTCATTATTAAGCTTTTGCTCAATGTGTACCAATGATCAGTTTAGAATGATCATTTTAACTGGTCGATCAATTAGTCATGTCTGCAGTAAATCGTCCATACCTTTTGATTTATAGCTCAGAATGACAGAAATCCAAAGCCGACACTAATCTAGTTCAGTTTTCTATATTGTGACAAAATTTGAGACAGGACTATATACGACAAAGCGAACAAGCAATCCAATCTATCCAAAACTGTGTGATGCCATGCATTATGCTTCATTTATAAGCCTTTACTCAATGGGCACCAAAGATCAGTTTAAAATGATCTCTTTAATTGGCCAATCAACTTGACATGTACGCACTTAATCGTCTGTAACTTTTGATTAAGAGCTCAGAATGACACGAATCAAATGTCCATGTTAAGCTAGCTCAATTTTCTATATTGTGACAAACTTGGAGACAGAACTAGGTACGATAAAGTGTCCATGTAACCCAATCTATCCAAAACTGTGTGATGCCATGCAATATGCTTCATTTATAAGCCTTTACTCAATGGGCACCAATGATCAGTTTAGAATGATCACTTTAACTGGCCGATCATTTGACATGTCTGGACTTAATCATCCGAAACTTTTGATTTAGAGCTCCGAATGACAGGAATCAAATGCCCACGTTAAGCTAGCTCAATTTTCTATATTGTGACAAACTTTGAGACAGAACTAGGTACGATAAAGCGTCCATGTAACCCTATCTATCCAAAATTGTGTGATGCCATGCAATATGCTTCATTTATAAGCCTTTACTCAATGGGAACCAACGATTAGTTTAGAATGATCACTTTAACTGGCCGATCAACTTGACATGTCTGGACTTAATCGTCCGAAACTTTTGATTTAGAGCTCAGAAACACACGAATCAATTTCTCCTTATAAGCTAGCTCAATTTTCTATATTTTAACAAAACATAAGACAGAAATAGATAAGACAAAGCGTCCAAGTAATCCAATATATCCAAAACTGTGTGATGCCCTACATTATGCTCCATTTATAAGCCTTCACCGAATGGGCACCAAAGATCAGTTTAGAATGATCACTTTAACTGGCCTATCAACTTGACATGTCCGCACTAAATCGTCCGTAGCTTTTGATTTAGAGCTCAGAATGACACAAATCCAATGCCCACGTTAAGTTAGCTCAATTTGTATATTGTGACAAAATTTGAGACAGAAATAGAGATTGACAAAGCGTCCAAGTAATCCAATCTATCCCAAACTGTGTGATTCCATGCTTTATGCTTCATTTATAAGCTTTTACTTAATGAGCACCAATGATTAATTTAGAATGATCACTTTAACTGGCCGATCAACTTGACATGTACCCCCTAAATCGTCCGTAAGTTTTGATTTAAAGCTCCGAAACACATGATTCAAATGCCCACGTTAAGCTAGCTCAATTTTCTATATTGTAACAAAATTTGAGACAGAAATAGATATGACAAAGCGTCCACGTAATCCAATCTATCCAAAACCGTGTGATGCCATGCATTATCCTTCATTTATAAGCCTTTACTCAATGAACACTAATGATCAGTTTAGAATGATCACATTAATTGGACGATCAACTTAACATGTCCACACTAAATCATCCATAACTTTTGATTTAGATCTCGGAATGACACGAATACAATGCCCACGTTAAACTTGCTCAATTTTCTATATTTTGACATAATTTGATACAGAAATAGAGAGAACAAAGCATCCAAGTAATCCAATCTATCCAAACTGCTTGATGCCATGCATTATGCTTCATTTATTTAATGAGCACCAATGATTAGTTTAGAAGGATCACTTTTACTGGCCGATAACTTGACATGTCTGCATTCAATCGTCTGTAACATTTGATTTAAAGCTCAGAATGACACAAAAAAAAGAAAATTCAGTGTGAATAACAAAAAGGAGAAAAGGAGGGAAGTTATTATTTAAAATGGTTAATATTGTGATATAGCTTCCGTGGGAGAAGAATCACAGTGACAAAGACATTTCCATGCTGCACACAGCCTTGGTAACCACACCAAACAATCATGACTGCTGCACACAGCCTTGCTAACCACACCAAACGGTCATAAGTCTGTTTGCAGCTCCTCCACTCTCTTCCCATTGGTTGTCAAGAAGCTCCTCCTCTATTCAAGCTCATCCACAAGTTTAATTCTGAATTTTTTTGTGTTCACATTGTAAATCCTCTATTAAAGGGCTGTAAAGACTCAGTGTATAAGTTAACTCTTAGGAGATTCTTCTTCAGAAGTCTTAGACATTTCTCATTTTCTCATGCTTCTCTTTGAGTTTCAAAATTCAATTCTTCACATTTCTCCTCTCTAATCTCAATATTCTTACATGGTATCAGAGCATAAGATCATTCTCTTATATTTTTTACTCAAATCTCTCAGTTTCTAATCTAAAATACTGTCAAAAATCTCTCAGCCTTTAAACTAAAAACTCTCGCTTTTATTCAACCATAAGAGCTGCCTCCTTTGAGCTCTTCAAAGCCTAACAATGGAGGATACAGTTCAAATTAGTTCCAGCCTGAAACCTACGGTGATACAATTAGGTTTCAAAGGCTTGAACTACATATTATGGTCAAGAACCATCAAGACAGCCATTTGTTGCAAAGGACTTTGGAATCACATCTTGGAGGATAATACTCCAACTATTGACGATCCAAAGGAGAAGAAGGATGAGGCAACAAGAAAAGAAGAAGGTAGGTGGTTCAAAGAAGATCAATCAGTCCTTGGATTCCTCCAAAATTCATTGGACTCATCCATAATTGAAGCTTATTCATATTGTGAAACCGCCAAGTCTCTTTGGGAGACTCTCAAGAGGGTGTATGGGGATGTTTGAAACCTCAGCCTTGTGTATGAGGTTAAGATTGCTCTCAATGATCTACACCAAGAGGATATGGAGTTCACAAAGTTCCTAGGCAAGTTCCAATCAACATGGTCCGAGCTTGACATGTTGAGTTCAAGTTCTATGGATCCAATGGTGCTTAATGAAAGGAAGGAACAAGACAAGATATTTGGACTCCTTCTCAACCTAAATCCAGCCTTTAAGGACGTTATTAAGTCCGTCCTAAGAGAGCCAAAACTCCCTGATTTCAAAGAGGACGTATGTGTCTAGAGATGTCAAGTTCATAGAAGAATAAATCTATTATGATCAGAAAGATTGGGAAGGATTGAAGGATCTTTAAAGGTCACCTTCTGATTTGGCTACGAGTTTGAGGTTTCTCTTGAATCATTTGGGAAATGATGTGCAAAGGGATTCAAGACAAGAAGAAGCAAGAACTCCAAATAGTTCACAAGATACCCAAGAGAATGAAAAAGGGGCGGTAACTCAAGAACCAAATCCAATCAAAGAAGAAGCTATGACCCAAAACCAAAAACAAGACGACTTGGAAGTGGGTATCGAGGAACCTATTCATCAAATGGAAGAGGAAATGGTTGAAGAGGAGGCTGCACCACCTGTTCAGCAACTAAGGAGGAGTACTAGACTTAGTAAAGACCCATCCAATTGGGTAAACACTAGGGTCTTTGATACAAGCCTCGAATCAAAGCTGTACGCGCGTGGGCTGTTTGGAGAAGATTAGATGAGAAACTCAAGCTTAGGCTTCTGGATGGGGATTTTCTGTTTGGTAATGGATGCAAGGGTGAAGTGAACCACACGAAGGGTTATGAACCTCATGATAAATCACAAACTTAGAGCTAGGAGGGCTGGTCTCGACTAGGTTCTAAGCGCACAAGTCTCTTGAGAGAAAAACATGTAGAAAGAAAATTCGATCTTTATTAATATCAGAAAAAGGTTGTCGAACTACAATGCTGAAAGCAGCCTTATTAATATGCTCGACAGCTTGACCTTCTATGGTTGACTCAAAGAAAAATGGAAAACTTACAAAAGTGGACAAATGGAAAAATTACACAAGTGAATAACCGAAAAAGGACTTCTACCTAAATTGTCTTTGACTCAAAATGTAAACATTTTAAATCCTACCCTGCAAAACAGAAAAAGGCAAGTATATAAATTGAAAACTTACCATTCTTACCTATCGGCCAAGAAATGGAAGGTGGCCGACCTTGTGGCATGCACACGCCTTGCTCCTAGTCTTCGACTTGGAGTAGGGTTAGGAATCGTTGGGCCTTGACCTCTCTTGCTACTAAATCCCAAGTCTCTGAAGTCCCTTGCATGGTTGAGAAGCCTTTGGACTCTTCTTTGCACTCTTGGCCCAGTGCTCTTTGTCGATCATCCTCTAGGAGCTTGTTGACCCACAAGCTGAACTTGTGGAAGAGCGCCCTTGATCTGCTCCTTGTCATTGATCCTGGTGGCACCACTGGTGTAGAAACTTCATCTAGATGCATATCTTGAAGCTGATAGCTGATCTGTTCCGAGTCTCTTTGTGTAGATGATGAAATGGTGGTGCAATCGGCTGGATCGGCTATACCGGCTGGACTGTGCGAGGTGCTGGCCGTATTGTCATCGGAGCCAGCCAAGTTGATCCCGGAGCCAGCAGCATCACCAATTCGGCCGGCGGTGTCATCCATGTCGCTGCCAGTTGGGCCGGAGGTTTGGGCCTCTCTGCCGGAAAGATTGATCGGTCCGGCCCGGCTGGTTGTAGGCCCGGTGGTACCGCTTGGGCCGGTAGGCGCGCCAAATGTCCCGGCTGTCTCGGGCAAGCAATCTGGTCGGCCAGATTGATCTCCTGGCCGGCCATACAATCTGATGCCCTCATCATCCCCTCCCCATTCAGTAGGTTTTGACCTCAAAACTGGTTCATCTGCATGAAAAGGGGATAAATCAGTTACGTTGAATGTGTTAGACACATTAAACTCACCTGGAAGCTCGATCCAGTAGGCGTTGTTGTTTATCCTCTCCAGCACTCTGAATGGTCCATCTCCTCTTGGTGCCAGCTTGGAACTCCTTAGGTTGGAGAACCTCTCCTGCCGTAAGTGTAGCCACACCTAATCGCCTGATTGAAAAATCACATCCTTTCTTCCCTTGTTGGCATGAGTCACGTACTGCCTGGTCATCTTCTCCAAGTTTTCTGCTACCTTCTGGTGTATCTTCTTTATGAAGTCCACCTTGGATGCTCCGTTGAGGTTGGTCATCTCTGCTGGTGGCAGTGGCGTTTGCTCCAATGGTGTGAGAGGGTTGAAGCCGTAGACTACTTCAAAAGGGGTCTTCTTGGTTGCTGAGTGCACGGCTCGGTTGTATGCGAACTCTATGAATGGCGGGCACTCCACCCAAGTCTTGAGGTTCTTTCCTAGTGTAGTCCTTAGAAGAGTCGACAATGTCCGGTTGACTACTTCAGTTTGGCCATCGGTTTGAGGATGGCAGGTGGTAGAGAAGAGCAGCTTCGTGCCTAGCTTCCTCCAAAGGGTCCTCCAGAAGTGGCTGAGGAACTTGGTGTCCGTGTCTGACACGATGGTCCTTGGCACTCCATGAAGCCGTACTATCTCCCTGAAGAACAGCTCGGCTGTTTGCGTGGCATCATTAACATTGGCACACGGAATGAAATGTGGCATCTTGGAGAATCTGTCCACCACTACAAAGATTGCATCTTTGTGGTTGATCATGGGCAGACTTAGAACGAAGTACATGGAAATGTCCACCCATGGTTGTGTAGGTATGGGTAGAGGGAGATACAACCCGTGAGGGTGCACTCGGGACTTCCCCTTTTTGCAAGTGATGCACCTTGCACAATGGGCTTCTACTGACCTCTTGATGTGTGGCCAGTAGAAGTGCTCCTTGACCACTGCTAGTGTCTTGTCGACACCGAAGTGGCCCATAAGACCTCCTCCATGAGTTCTCAGATGATTAGCTCCAGTAGAGATCCTTGTGGTATGCACAGCCTTCTCTCTCGGAACAAGAACCCCTCATGGATGTAGAACTTGCCATGACTCCCTGTGCCAAAGTCCTTGTAGCTATCAGCAAAGTCAGGGTCATCCTTATATAGGTACTTGATGTGCTCGAATCCTAAGACCTTTGCTTCCATCGTGGATATCATGGCAAACCTCCTTGATAGTGCATCCGCTACCACATTGTCCTTGCCCTTCTTGTACTTGATGATGTATTGATACAAGCCTTGATTCAAGGATGTATGCGCGTGGGCTGTTTGTAGAAGATTAGGTGAGAAACTCAACCTTAGGCTTCTGGATAGGGGTTTTCTGGTTGGTAAACGATGGAAGGGTGAAGTGAACCACACGAGGGGTGATGAACCTCGTGATAAATCATAAACTTAGAGCTAGGAGGGCTGGTCTCAACTAGGTTCTAAGCGCACAAGATTCTTAGAGAGAAAACTTGTAGGGAAAAAGTTCTACTTTATTAATAATCAAAAGGTTGTCGAACTACAATGCTGGAAGGAGCCTTATTAATATGCTCGACAGCTTGACCTTCTAGGGTCGACCCAAATAAGAAAAGGAAAACTTACAAAAGTGCACAAAGGAAAAGATACAAAAGTGTATAGTCGAAAAAGGACCTATTCCTAAAATGTTTTTGACTCAATAAAAGTAAATATTCTAGATCCTACCCTGCAAAACAGAAAGAGGCAAATATTCTTATTGAAAACTTACCTTAACTCACCTCACGGCCAAGAAATGAAAGGTGGCCGTCCTTGTGGCATGCACGCGCCTTGCTCCTAGTCTTCGACTTGGAGTAGGGTTAAATATCTTTGGGCCCTGACCTCTCTTGCCACTAAAGCCCAAGTCTCTGATGTTTCTTGTGTTTTTGAGAAGCCTTTGGACTCTAATTTGCTCCTCTGGCCCATTGTCCTTAGCTGTTCTTCCTCTAGGAGCTTGTCGACCCATAAGCTGAATTTGTGGAAGAGTGCTCTTGATCTGCTTCTTGTCATTGCTCCTTGAGGTACCACTGGTGTAGATACTTCTTCTAGGTTCATGTCCTGGAGCTGGTAGCTCATTTGGTCCGAGTCCTCTTGTGTGGAAGTGGAAATGCGCGTGTACTCGGCTGGATCGGCTGTACCGGCTGGATTGTGCGTGGTACTGGCCGGAATGCCTTCAAGACCGGCCAAGTTGATCCCGGAGTCGGCGGCATCACCAGAGGGACCGGCGGTGTCATCCACATCCCCACCAAGTGTGCCGGAAGCTTGGGCCTCTCCGCCGGCGATGCTGACCGGTCTGGTCCTATAGGTCGAGGGTCCGGCGGTACTGCCTGGTCCGGCAGACGTGCCAGCTGGTCCTGCTGTCTCGGGCAAGCTTCCTGGTCGGCCAGTCTGGTCTTCTGGCTGGATGTACGACCTGATGTCCTCATCATTCCCTCCCTCTTCAGTATGTTTTGTCCTCAAAAATGGTTCATCTGCATGGAAAGGGGCTAAGTCAGTAACATTGAACGTATTGGACACATTAAACTCACCTGGTAGCTCGATCCGGTAGGCGTTGTTGTTGATCCTCTCGAGCACTCTGAATGGTCCATCTCCTCTTGGTGCTAGCTTGGAACTTCTTAGGTTTGGGAACCTCTCCTGTCGTAGGTGTAGCCACACCCAATCGCCTGGTTGAAAGATCACCTCCTTTCTTCCCTTGTTGGCATGATTCACGTACTGTCCGGTCCTCTTCTCCAAATTTTCTGCTACCTTCTGGTGTAATCTTCTTATGAACTCTGCCTTGGATGCTCCGTTGAGGTTGGTCATCTCAGCTGGTGGTAGTGGTGTTTGCTCCAATGGTGTGAGAGGGTTGAAGCCGTATACCACTTCAAATGGTGTCTTCTTGGTTGCTGAGTGCACGGCTCGGTTGTAGGCGAACTCTATGAATGGCAGGCACTCCACCCAAGTCTTTAGGTTCTTCCCTAGTGTAGTTCTGAGAAGAGTTGATAGTGTCCTGTTGACAACTTCAGTTTGGCCATCGGTTTGAGGATGGCAGGTGGTAGAGAAGAGTAGCTTCGTGCCTAGCTTTCTCTAAAGGGTCCTCCAGAAATGACTGAGGAACTTGGTGCCCCTGTCTGATACGATTGTCCTTGGCACTCCAAGAAGCCGTACTATCTCCCTGAAGAACAGCTCAGCTGTTTGTGTGGCATCATTGACATTGGCACATGGAATGAAGTGTGCCATCTTGGAGAATCTGTCCACCACTACAAAGATTGCATCTTGGTGGTTGATCTTGGGCAGACCTAGAACAAAGTCCATGGAGATGTCCACCCATGGATGTGTGGGTATGGGCAGTGGGAGATACAACCCGTGAGGTTGCACTGGGGACTTTGCCTTCTTGCAAGTGATGCATCTTGCACAATGAGCTTCTACTGTCCTCTTGATGTGTGGCCAGTAGAAGTGCTCCTTGACCATTGCTAGAGTCTTGTTGACACCAAAGTGGCCCATGAGTCCTCCTCCATGAGCTTCTCGGATGATAAGCTCCCTTAATGATCCTTGTGGTATGCACAGCCTTCTTTCTCGGAACAAGAATCCTTCATGGATGTAGAACTTGCCATGACTCCCTGTGCCACACTCCTTGTAGCTCTCAGAAAAGTCAGGATCATCCTTATATAGGTCCTTGATGTGGTCGAATCCTAGGACCTTTGCCTCAATGGTGGATATCAAGGAAAACCTCCTTGATAGTGCATCAGCTACCACATTGTCCTTGCCCTTCTTGTACTTGATGATGTACGGGAAGGTCTCTATGAACTCCATCCACCTGGCATGTCTCCTCTTGAGATTGGTTTGCCCTCTGAGGTGTTTGAGAGTCTCATGATCAGTGTGGATCACAAACTCCTTGGACAGCAAGTAATGCTGCCAAGTCTCCAATGGTCGGACAAGGGCATAAAGCTCCTTGTCATAAGTGGGGTAGTTCAGTGAGGCACCACCTAGCTTCTCACTGAAGTATGCCACTGGCCTCCCTCCTTGGGTTAGCACTGCTCCTATGCCTATTCCAGAGGCATCACACTCCACTTCAATTGTCTTGTTGAAGTCGGGCAGGACTAGCACTGGTGCATGTGTAAGGCTGTCCTTCAAGGCCTGGAATGCCTTCTCCTAAGCTTCTCCCCAGCTGAATCCCACATTCTTCTTCACTACTGCAGTTAGAGGTGAGGCAATACTGCTGAAGTTGGGCACGAATCTCCTGTAGAAGCTGGCCAGTCCGTGGAAGCTCCTCACTTGGCTGATGTTGCCTGGTGTTGGCCATTCTTGTATGGCTCGAATCTTTTCCTCATCAACCTGTAGGCCCTGTGAACTTACAACAAAACCTAAAAACACAAGCTTATCAGTACAAAAGGTGCACTTCTTGAGATTGGCATAAAGCTCTTCTTGTCGAAGGGTTTTAAGTACCATCTCAAGATGTGTGAGGTGTTTCCATAGGCACTTACTATAAACTAGTATATCATCAAAGTAAACTACCACAAACTTACTGATGTACGCCCTAAGAACTTGGTTCATAAGGCGCATGAAGTTGCTTGGGGCATTAGTCAAGCCGAATGGCATGACTGTCCACTCGTAGAGCCCTTGCTTTGTCTTGAAAGCAGTCTTCCACTCATCACCTTCCTTCATTCTTACCTGGTGGTATCCACTTTTGAGGTCTATCTTGGAGAAGACCGTGGCTCCACTCAGCTCATCTAGCATGTCATCCAGTCGTGGTATTGAATGCCTGTACTTGACTGTGATGTTGTTGATTGCTCGGCAGTCCACGCACATGCGCCAACTCCCATCCTTCTTGGGCACTAGTAGCACTGGTACGGCACATGGACTGAGGCTCTCTCAAACATATCCTTTCTCCAGGAGTTCCTTGACTTGCTTCTCAAGCTCCTTGGACTCCTCTGGACTCATCCGGTAGGCTGGCCGGTTGGGCAGGGCTGCTCCGGGCACTAGATCAATCTGGTGTTCTATGCCACGTAAAGGAGGCAACCCTGCTGGTATCTCCTCTGGAAATACATCCTGGAATTTGTTGAGGAGAGTTGCTACTTCAGGAGATAGCTCTACCTGTCCCTGTTCTACACTCAAAACTTCTTTGAAGACCAGTAGTAACATTAAATCCTTCGAGGCTAAAGCTCTCCGGACATGGCTTGGTTGAATAAGAAAATTAGACTTGATAAGTTTCTTTTCCTTACTCATTTGGAGTTGTAGCTCGTGTACCTGAGCAGGTGTAAGAGGAGCTAGGCTGACCTTTCTCTTGTCATGCACGAAGGTGTAGAGATTGGTTCGGCCATCATGCCTGGTCTCTTTGTCAAACTGCCATGGTCTTCCTAGTAGAAGATGGCCAGCTTGCATGGGCACCACGTCGCACACGACTTGGTCTTGGTACTTGCCCACACTGAATGGTACAATGACTTGTTCATGGATCTTTAGCTCCACTTTGTCATCGAGCCACCTCAGTCTATATGGTCGAGGATGCTTTGTCTTCTCCAGACCTAGCTTATCAACCATATATGCACTAGCAACGTTAGTGCAAGAACCACCATCTATGATGAGGTTACATACCTTGCCCTTGATGGTGCAACGGCTGTGGAAGATGTTCTCGCTTTGGATGGTCTCTGAAGGATCCACCATTGCACTGAGGATACGTCTAGTGATCAGCACTTCCCCCACATCAGGGTACTCAATGTCACCATACTCTCCTTCTGGCTCATAGTCCTCTTCATCTTGGGACTCATACTCTCCTGCCTCTGTAATCAGCATGACTCGGTTGTTTGGGCACTCTCTTGAGATGTGTCCACGTCCCCTGCACTTGAAACAAGTTATGTCGCGTGATCTTTGAGGGTTAGAAGACTTACCAGGCTCTCTCTGGTCACGGGTGGGTTCAGGAGGCTTGCTCTTGAACCTTGACTCGATCTCTATGCTTTTGCCTTTTTCTACAGGCTTGGGCATGTTGCTTGGTGCCGAAGGTGTCTTAGGCCTGCTGCGGATGTCTTGGCTCTTACGTTTGATGTGCTGCTCAGCTTGCACAGATAGGTGGAACAACTCTTTGAAGTCATTGTAGATTTGCCTTTCCACCTTGCGGCTGATCCTTTCTTGGAGTCCATCCAAGAATTGTGCCATCAATGCTTCTTCATCATCATTGAGCTCCAATCTGTTCCTTAACTTCTCGAACTCTTCATAGTACTCCTCTACTGATCTGGTACCCTGCTTAAGAGTACGAAAACGACGTTGCAAATCTCTATGAAAGTAAGGTGGAACAAACCTTTGTCGCATGAGGTCTTTCATGTCGACCCATGAGTCTACGGGTCTCATTCTCTTCCTCCTTCTGTCAGATACCTCACGATCCCACCAGATGAGGGCATTGTCCGTGAGTTGTTCTACTGCCATTGAGACTCTCGTAGGTCCTGGTTGGTTGTAGTGATCAAATATATGATCCATTCTCCTCTCCCAATCTAGGTAAGCCTCGGGGTCTACTTTTCCTGCAAAATTTGGAGGAGTTAGTTTAACATCAGGATGAATTACCCGGTTGTAGGTGTGTTCATCTCCATCCTCATGGTGTCTAGGAGGAATTCTTGGTCTCTGGTGAAGACCATATGGCTCAAAGCCATCATCTTCTGCCTCTGGTTGCCGTGGAGGTCCTCTCGGCCTATGGTGATAGTTATGAGGGTGTGTGTCCTCATCTCCATCTGGCTGGGGTTCCTCCTGTTCGTGCCGTGTCCTAAGGTGCTCAGGACCCTAAGGACGGTCTTGCTCAGCTCTCAGGTGCCTTATGGCCTGGAATCTCACTGGTCTTTCCACGCGCTCCAACCTCTCGCCTATGGATGCGAGTTGTGTTTGGAGTGTGGTGAACATGGCCATCATGGCTTCGGCTGCTTCTCTATTCTCTTCTCCCATGGTGTGCTACAAAGAAAGAAGACAAGTTAGGATGCTCCTAAATTGTTAGGAGGGTTTTCTTTTTATAAGGGGTTTGAAAAAATGCAAAAGGAAAAATCCTAAGGAAAGGAAATTCGAATAAAAGGCAAAAAGGAAACTTCCTTGACAACTTGTGCTAGCTGTCCAAGTCGAAATCTTTTGGGTATTTTCCTATTTTCTTTTCTTTTCTTTTTGATTTCTTTTTAATTTAACTTAAAATTAATGGAAATATGAATTAAACAAAAAGGAAAACGTGAATGGCAATGCAAAAGTGAATCTAAACCCTAGTGATACACGTAGGAGGCTAGATGCACTCGGTTTGGAGTTTGAGGTTATTTTTTGATTTTTCTTGAATGCGACTTAAACTAATGCAAGAACACAAAACAATACAAGCAAAAAGATAGAAACAACCTGGTTTAGGAGCTTTAAGCTCTGATACCAAAATGATACAAGCCTTGATTCAAGGATGTATGCGCGTGGGCTGTTTGTAGAAGATTAGGTGAGAAACTCAACCTTAGGCTTCTGGATGGGGGTTTTCTGGTTGGTAAAAGATGGAAGGGTGAAGTGAACCACACGAGGGGTGATGAACCTCGTGATAAATCACAAACTTAGAGCTAGGAGGGCTGGTCTCAACTAGGTTCTAAGCGCACAAGATTCTTAGAGAGAAAACTTGTAGGGAAAAAGTTCTACTTTATTAATAATCAAAAAGGTTGTCCAACTACAATGCTGGAAGGAGCCTTATTAATATGCTCGACAGCTTGACCTTCTAGGGTCGACCCAAATAAGAAAAGGAAAACTTACAAAAGTGCACAAAGGAAAAGATACAAAAGTGTATAATCAAAAAAGGACCTATTCCTAAAATGTTTTTGACTCAATAAAAGTAAATATTCTAGATCCTACCCTGCAAAACAGAAAGAGGCAAATATTCTTATTGAAAACTTACCTTAACTTACCTCATGGCCAAGAAATGGAAGGTGGCCGTCCTTGTGGCATGCACGCGCCTTGCTCCTAGTCTTCGACTTGGAGTAGGGTTAAAAATCTTTGGGCCCTGACCTCTCTTGCCACTAAAGCCCAAGTCTCTGATGTTCCTTGTGTTGTTGAGAAGCCTTTGGACTCTAATTTGCTCTTCTGGCCCATTGTCCTTAGCTGCTCTTCCTCTAGGAGCTTGTCGCCCCATAAGCTGAATTTGTGGAAGAGTGCCCTTGATCTGCTTCTTGTCATTGCTCCTTGAGGTACCACTGGTGTAGATACTTCTTCTAGGTGCATGTCCTGGAGCTGGTAGCTCATTTGGTCCGAGTCCCCTTGTGTGGAAGTGGAAATGCGCGTGTACTCGGCTGGATCGGCTGTACCGGCTGGAGTGTGCGTGGTACTGGCCGGAATGCTTCAGGACCGGCCATGTTGATCCCGGAGTTGGCGGCATCACCAGAGGGACCGGCGGTGTCATCCACGTCCCCACCAAGTGTGCCGGAAGCTTGGGCCTCTCCGCCGGCGATGTTGACCGGTCTGGTCCTATAGGTCGAGGGTCCGGCGGTACTGTCTGGTCCGGCAGGCGCGCCAGATGGTCCTGCTGTCTCGGGCAAGCTTCCTGGTCGGCCAGTCTGGTCTCCTGGCTGGATGTACGACCTGATGTCCTCATCAGTACGGGAAGGTCTCTATGAACTCCATCCACCTGGCATGCCTCCTATTGAGATTGGTTTGCCCTCTGAGGTGTTTGAGAGTCTCGTGAGCAGTGTGGATCACAAACTCCTTGGACAGCAAGTAATGGTGCCAAGTCTCCAATGCTCGGACTAGGGCATAAAACTCCTTGTCATAAGTGGGGTAGTTCAGTGAGGCACCACCTAGCTTCTCACTGAAGTATGCCACTGGCCTTCCTCCTTGAGTCAGCACCGCTCCTATGCCTATTCCAGAGGCATCGCACTCCACTTCAAATGTCTTGTTGAAGTCGGGCAAGACTAGCACTGGTGCATGTGTGAGGCTGTCCTTCAAGGCCTGAAACGCCTTCTCCTGAGCTTCTCCCCAGCTGAATCCCACGTTCTTCTTCACTACTGCCGTCAATGGTGAAGCAATACTGCTGAAGTTGGCACGAATCTTCTGTAGAAGCTGGCCAGACCGTGGAAACTCCTCACTTGGCTGATGTTGCTCAGTGTTGGCCATTCTTGTATGGCTGAATCTTCTCTTCATCAACCTGTAAGTCCTGTGAACTTACAACAAAACCTAAGAAGACAAGTTTATCAGTACAAAAGATGCACTTCTTGAGATTGGCATAAAGCTCTTCTTGTCGAAGGGTTTTAAGTACCAACTCAAGATGTGTGAGGTGATCCCTTAAGCACTTACTGTAAACTAAAATATCATCAAAGTAAACTACCACGAACTTACTGATGTACGCCCTAAGAACTTGGTTCATAAGGCGCATGAAGGTGCTTGGGGCGTTAGTCAAGCCGAATGGCATGACTGTCCACTCGTAGAGCCCTTGCTTTGTCTTGAAAGCAGCCTTCCACTCATCACCTTCCTTCATCCTGACCTGGTGGTATCCACTCTTGAGGTCTATCTTGGAGAAGACCGTGGCTCCACTCAGCTCATCTAGCATGTCATCCAGCCATGGTATCGGATGCTGGTACTTGACTGTGATGTTGTTGATTGCTCGGCAGTCCACGCACATTGGCCAGTCCCATCCTTCTTGGGCACTAGCAGCACTGGTACGGCACATGGACTGAGGCTCTCTGGAACATAGCCTTTCTCCAGGGGCTCTTTGACTTGCTTCTCAAGCTCCTTAGACTCCTCTGGACTCATCCGGTAGGCTGGACAGTTAGGTAAGCCTGCTCCGGGCATGAGTTCAATCTGGTGCTCTATGCCGCGTAGGGGAGGCAAGCCTGCTGGTATCTCCTCAGGGAATACATCCTGGAATTTGTTGAGGAGAGCTGCTACTTAAGGAGGTAGCTTTACCTGTTCTTTTTCTATACTTAAAATTTCTTTGAAGACCATTACTAACATTAAATCCTTCGAGGCTAAAGCTCTCCGGACATGGTTTGGTTGAATAAGAAAATTAGGCTTAATAAGTTTCCTTTCCTTACTCATTTGTAGTTGTAGCTCGTGTACCTGGGCAGGTGTGAGAGGAGCTAGGCTGACCTTTCTTTTGTCATGCACAAAAGTGTAGAGATTGGTTCGGCCATCATGCCTTGTCTCCTTGTCAAACTGCCATGGCATTCCTAGCAGAAGATGGCCAGCTTGCATTGGCATCACGTCGCACACTACCTGGTCTTGGTATCTGCCCACACTGAATGGCACAGTTACTTTCTCATGGATCTTGAGCTCCACTTTGTCATCGAGCCATCTCAGTCTATACAGTGGAGGGTGTCTTGTCTTCTCTAAACCTAGCTTATCAACCATGTACACAGTAGCCACATTAGTGCAAGAACCACCATCTATGATGAGGTTACATACCTTGCCCTTGATGGTGCAACGGCTGTGGAAGATTTTCTCCCTTTGAATGGTCTCGGAGGGGTCTACCATTGCGCTGAGAATGCGCCTAGTGACCAGCACTTCCCCCACATCAGGGTACTCAATGTCACCGTACTCCCCTTCTGGCTCATAGTCCTCTTCATCTTGGGATTCATACTCTCCAGCTTCCGTGATCAGCATGACACGGTTGTTTGGGCACTCCCTTGAGATGTGTCTCTGACCCCTACACTTAAAACAAGTGATGTCACGTGATCTTTGAGGGTTAGAAGACTTACTAGGCTCTCTCTGGTCATGGGTTTGCTTAGGAGGCTTGCTCTTGAACCGTGATTTGATCTCTATTCTCTTGCCTTTGTCTACGGGCTTGGGGCTATTGCTTGGTGCCCAAGGAGTCGTAGGCTTGCTTGGTTGGTTGTAGTGATCGAAGATGTGATCCATCCTCCTCTCCCAATCTAGATAGGCTTCGGGGTCTACTTTTCCTGCAAAATTAGGAGGAGTTAATTTAACAGGAGGCATATTCATCTCCATCCTCATGATGTCTTTGAGGCATTCTTGGTCTCTGGTGATGACCATATGGCTCGAAGCCATCGCCTTTTGCTTATGGTTGCCGTGGAGGTCCTCTTGGTCTAGGGTGATAGCCGTGAGGCTGCGTGTCTTCATCTCCAACCGGTTGGGGCTCCTCCTGTTCGTGCCGTGTCCTAGGGTGTTCAGGACCCTCAGCACGGTCTTGCTCAGCCCTCACGTGCCTTATGGCCTGGAATCTCACCGGCCTCTCCACACACTCCAACCTCTCGCCGATGGATGCGAGTTGTGTTTGGAGGGTGGTGAACATGGCCATCATGGCCTCGGCTGCTTCCTGATTTCCTTCTGACATTGTGCTAGAAGAAAGAAACACAAGTTATTTTGCTCCTAAGTCGATTAGGAGGGTTTTATTTTTGTAGAAGAATTCGAAAAATGCAAAAAGTCAAAACTGGAAAAAAGGAAAATTTGAAAAATGGAAAAGTTAAAAAAATGGAAAAGTTAAAAAAATGGAAACTTCCTAATAACTAGTGCTAGCTGTTTTTTGGTCGATTTCTTTTGGTGTTTTTCTAGTTTTTTTTTGTTTTTATTTTTAATTTAACTTAATGATAATGGAAATATGCTTTAAACAAAAAGGAAAGACGAAAATTGCAATGCAAGAACGAATCGAAGCCCTAGTGATGCATGTAGAAACTAGATGCACTCGGTTTGGAGTTTTGATGTTATTTTTTTTATTTTTCTTGAATGCGACTTAAACTAATGCAAGAACTGGAATCAAAACTAATTAAAAGATAGAAAAACCTGGTTTTAGGAGCTTTAAGCTCTGATACCAAAATGATACAAGCCTCCAATCAAGGTTGTACGCGTGTGGGCTGTTTCGAGAAGATTAGGTGACAAACTCAACCTTAGGCTTCTCGATGGGGCTTTTCTGTTTGGTAATGGATGGAAGGGTGAAGTGAAACACACGAGGGGTGATGAACCTCGTGATAAATCACAAACTTAGAGCTAGGAGGGCTGGTCGCGACAAGGTTCTAAGCGCACAAGTCTCTTGAGAGAAAAACTTGTAGAAAAAAAATTCGATCTTTATTAATATCAGAAAAAGGTTGTCGAACTACAATGCTGAAAGCAGCCTTATTAATATGCTCGACAGCTTGACCTTCTATGGTTGACTCAAAGAAAAATGGAAAACTTACAAAAGTGGACAAATGGAAAAATTACACAAGTGAATAACCGAAAAAGGACTTCTACCTAAATTGTCTTTGACTCAAAATGTAAACATTCTAAATCCTACCCTGCAAAACAGAAAAATGCAAGTATATAAATTGAATACTTACCATTCTTACCAATCGGCCAAGAAATGGAAGGTGGCCGACCTTGTGGCATGCATGCGCCTTGCTCCTAGTCTTCGACTTGGAGTAAGGTTAGGAATCGTTGGGCCTTGAAGCCCAAGTATCTGAAGCCCCTTGCATTGTTGAGAAGCCTTTGGACTCTTCTTTGCACTCTTGGCCCAATGCTCTTTGTCGATCATCATCTAGGAGCTTGTCGACCCACAAGCTGAACTTGTGGAAGAGCGTCCTTGATCTGCTCCTTGTCATTGCTCCTGGTGGCACCACTGGTGTAGAAACTTCATCTAGATGCATGTCTTGAAGCTGATAGCTGATCTGGCCTGAGTCTCTTAGTGTAGATGATGAAATGGTGGTGCAATCGGCTGGATCGGCTGTACCGGCTGGACTGTGCGAGGTGCTGGTAGTATTGTCATCGGAGCCGGCCAAGTTGATCCCGGAGCCGGCGCATCACCAATTGGAGCAGCGGTGTCATCCACGTCGCCGCCAGTTGGGCCGGAGGTTTGGGCCTCTCCGCCGGAAAGATTGATCGGTTCGGCCCGGCTGGTCGTAGGCCCGGCGGTACCGCTTGGGCTGGCAGGCGTGCCAAATGGCCCGGCTGTCTCGGGCAAGCACTCTGGTCGGCCAGATTGATCTCCTGGCTGGCCATACGATCTGATGCCCTCATCAGTCTTCTACAACAACCAGGCCGTGGCTCATCCCCTACAAGTTGTTTGTTCCCTTGACCTCTTGCCATCTAGTCATCAAGCATTCCTTGGAAAGATTGAACAGAGTCAGATTCCAAGGACTTATGAAGAAGTTAAGAGCAAGAAAAAATAGTTAGATGCAGTAAGAGATGAGAAGGGAGCTATGGAAAGGAATCATACATGGGATATACAAGAACTTCCCAAAGGCAAGAAGGCTGTATGTTCCAAGTGGGTGTTCACCATCAAGTATAAGAGCAATGGGGACATAGAAAGGTACAAGGCACGTCTAGTTTGCAAGAGATTTTACTCAGACATATGGAGAGGACTATACTGATACATTTGCACCGGTGGCTAAGCTACCAACTGTAAGGGTTGTTCTTTCACTAGCTACGAATCTGACTTGGGACTTATGGCAAATGGATGTCAAGTACACATTCCTACAAGGAGAACTTGAAGAGGAAGTGTATATGACTCCACCACCCGGCCTTGAAGATCTTTGCAAAGAGGTACAGGTTCTAAGACTTATGAAGGCAATATATGGGTTGAAGCAGTCACCAAGGTCCTGGTATCAAAATTAAGCTCCACACTTACTGACAATGGGTTCAGAAAATCCCATTCAGATCATACTCTGTTCACTCGTCAAAACCCTAAAGGAATTGTGGCGGTCTTGGTTCATGTGGATGACCTTATTATCACAAGAGATGATAAGGAAGGAATTCAGTCCACAAAGGCCTTCTTAAACAGACCATTTGACATCAACGATCTTGGAGAGTTGAAGTACTTTTTGGGTATTGAAGTGTGTCGGTCTCAGGAAGGGCTCTTTCTATCCCAAAGAAAGTATGCTCTTGATTTGTTGACAGAAACGGGAAAACTTGGGGCTAAACCGGCCAAAACTCCTCTTGAAGATGGCTACAAGGTCAACGAAAAGGAAGAGAAAACTGATGAGTTATTTAAGGATGTTTCTTAGTATAGAGGACTAGTTCGGAAGCTGATCTACCTCGCCATCACATGACCAGACTTGTGTTTTGCTGTGAATCAAGTGAGTCAACATATGCAAAAAGCTACAGTATATCATTGGAGCATGGTAGAAAGGATCCTTAGATACATCAAAGGATCTCCTGGTCAAGGCATATGGATGGGCAAGAATGGGAACACTGACATTATCGGGTATTGTGATGCTGATTAGGATGGTGATAGGGTGGATAGGAAATCAACCACTGGGTATTGCAACTTAATTGGTGGGAAATTAGTCACTTGGAAGACTAAGAAGCAGAAGGTGGTATCATGTTCTATTGCTGAAGCAAAATATAGAGCTGTGAGGAAGCTGACAAGTGAAGTACCTTAGATCAAAGTGCTCTTGAACGAGTTCGGTATTGAACAACCAGGGCCAATTACCTTCCATTGTGATAATCAGGCAGTCATTCACGTAGCTTGAACCTCAGTGTTTCACGAGAGGACCAAGCACATAGAGATTGATTGCCATAAGGTTAGACAGAAAGTTCAAGATGGAACCATTCTGCCACGTTATACAAGGAGTGAATACCAACTAGCTTACATCTTCACAAAGGCAGCAAGTCTCAAAGTTTGCAAGAACATCTTGATTTATCACATACATGATCAAAGGTCCCCTAATCCAAGAGCAACACACTCTTTTTCCCTTTATTAAGGTTTTGTCCCAAGTGGTTTTCCTTAATAAGGTTTTTAATGAGGTCTTGCCTTGGGTTCCCAAGATTAACGTTTTAGGGTGATTCCAAAGTTTTTAGCTTGAGGGGGAGTATTGGCATGGGTAAATCAAATAAGACCTATCTTGACCTACAAGGCAATTGTGAGCAATTTAGTTCATGTAGGGAAAAGAAAATTCAGATTGAATAACAAGGGACAAGAAAAAAATGAGGGAAGTTATTATTTAAAATGTTTAATATGGTGATATAGCTGCCTTGGGAGAAGAAATATAGTGACAAGGACATGTCCATGCTGCACACAGCCTTGGTCACCACACCAAACAGTCATGACTGCTGCACACAGCCTTGGTAACCATACCAAACGGCCATAAGTCTGTTTGCAGCTCCTCCCCTCTCTTCCCATTGGTTGTCAACAAGCTCCTCCTCTATTGAAGCTCATGCACAAGTTTAATTCTGAATTGTTTTGCGTTCACAATGTAAATCCTTTATAAAAGTGCTGTAAAGACTCAGTGTATAATTTAACTGTTAGGAGATTCTTCTCTAGAAGTCTTAGATATTTCTCCTTTTTTAATGGTTCTCTTTGTGTTTGAAAATTCAATTCTTCACATTTCTCCTCTCTAATCTCAATATTCTTACTTCCAATGCCCACGTTAAGCTATCTCAATTTTATATATTGTGACAAAGTTCGAAACAAAAATAGATATGACAAAACGTCCAAGTAATACAGTCCATCCCAAACTGCGTCACGCCATTCTTTAGGCTTCATTTATAAGCCTTTATTTAATGAGCACTAATGATCAGTTTTGAATGATCACTTTGATTGGCCGATCAACTTGACATTTCCGCACTAAATCGTCCATAACGGTTGATTCAAAACTCATAATGACACGAATCCAGTGCCCACGTTAAGCTAGCTCAATTTTCTATATTGTACTAAAGTTTGAGACAGAAATAGATACGAAAAAGCGTCCAAGTAATCCAATCAATCATTAACTGCGTGATACAATGCATTATTTTTCATTTATAAACTTTTACTCAATGAGCACCAATGATCAGGTTAGAATGATCATTTTAACTGGCGATCAACTTGTCCTGTCCAAACTAAATCGTACATCACTTTTGATTTGTAGCTAACAATGACACGAATCCAATTCCCAAATTATCTAGTTCAATTTTCTATATTGTGAAAAAATTTGAGACAGAACTATATATGACAAAGCGTCCAAGTAATCCAATCTACCCAAAACTTTGTGATGTCATGCTTTACGCTTCATTTATAAGCCTTTAATTAATGAACACCAATGATCAGTTTTGAATGATCACTTTAACTGGCCAATCAACTTGACATGTCCGCACTAAATCGTCTGTAATTTTTGATTTAGAGCTCTGAATGACACGAATCCAATGCCCACATTAAGCTAGCTAAATTCTCTATTTTTCGAACTAATTTGAGGCAGAAAAAGAGATGACAAAGCGTCCAAGTAATCCAAACTATCCCAAACTCCGTGATGCCATGCTTTATGCTTCATTTATAAGCCTTTACTTAATGAGCACCAATGATCAGTTTATAATGATCACTTTAATTGGCCGATTAACTTGACATGTACGCACTAAATTATTCGTAACTCTTGATTTAGAGCTCAGAAACACACGAATCAAATGCCAACGTTAAGGTAGCTCAATTTTCTATATTGTAACAAAATTTGAGACAGAAATAAATCTGACAAAGCGTCCAAGTAATCAAATCTATCCAAAACTGTGTGATGTCATGCATTATGCTTCATTTATAAGCCTTTACTCAATGAGCACTAATGATCAATTTAGAATGATCACTTTAACTAGCCGATCAACTTGACATGTCCACAATAAATCATCCATAACTTTTGATAGAGCTCAGAATAACAAAAATCCAATCCCAACAATAAGCTAGCTAAATTTTCATTATTTTGACATCATTTGAGACAGAAATAGAGACGAAAAAGCGTACAAAAAATCCAATCTATCCAAACTGCTTGATGCCATGCATTATGCTTCATTTATAAGCCTTTATTTAATGAGCACCAATGATCAGTTTAGAATATTAACTTTAACAGGCCTAGCAACTTGACATGTCCACACTAAATCGAACGTAACTTTTGATTTAGAGCTTGGAATGACACGAATCCAATGCCCATGTTAAGCTAGCTCAATTTTCTATATTGTGACAAAGTTTGTGATAGATATAGATATGAAAAAGCGTCCAAGTAATCCAATTCATCCAAAACAGCGTGATGCCATTCTTTAGGCTTCATTTATAAGCCTTTACTGAATAAGCACCAATGATAACCTTGGAATAATCACTTTAACTGGCCGATCAACTTGACATTTCCGCACTAAATCGTCTATAACTTTTGATTTCGAGTTCAGAATGACACGCATCCAATGCCCACATTAAGCTAGCTCAATTCTTTATTTTTTGATAAAATTTGGGACATAAATAGAGACGACAAAGCGTCCAAGTAATCCAATCTATCCCAAACTGCGTGATGCCATGCTTTATGCTTCATTTATAAGCCTTTACTTAATGAGCACCAATGATCAGTTTTGAATGATCACTTTAACTGGCCAATTAACTTGACATGTACGCGCTAATCGTCCGTAACTTTTGATTTAGAGCTCAGAAACACACGAATCATATGCCCACATTAAGCTAGCTCAATTTCATATATTTTAAAAATATTTGAGATATAAATAGATACGACAAATCGTCCAAATAATCCAATATATCCAAAACTATGTGAAACCATGCATTATGCTTCCATTATAAGCCATTTCTCAATGAGCACCAATGATTTTAACTGGCCGGTCAACTTGACATTTCTGCACTAAAGCGTCCATAACTTTTGATTTAGAGCTCAGAATGACACAGATCCAATGCCCACGTTAAGCTAGCTCAATTTTCTATATTTTGACAAAATTTGAGATAGATATAGAGACGACAAAGCATACAAGTAATCCAATCTATCCCAAACAGCGTGATGCCATGCTTTATGCTTCATTTATAAGCCTTTACTTAATGACCACCAATGATCAGTTTAGAATGATCACTTTAACTCGCCGATGAACTTGACATGTCTGCACTAAATCGTTCGTAACTTTTGATTTAGAGCTCAGAATGACACGAATGTAAAACCCACGTTAAGCTAGTTCAATTTATTATATTGTGACAATGTTTGAGACAGAAAATAGATACGACAGGTGTCCAAGTACTCCAATCAATCCCAAAATGCGTGATACCATGCATTATTTTTCGTTTATAAGCTTTTACTAAATGAGCACCAATGATTTTAACTGGCCAATCAACTTGACATTTCTGCACTAAAGCGTCCATAACTTTTGATGTAGAGCTCAGAATGACACATATCCAATGCCCACGTTAAGCTAGCTCAATTTTCTATATTTTGACAAAATTTGAGATAGATATAGAGACGACAAAGCATACAAGTAATCCAATCTATCCCAAACAGCGTGATGCCATGCTTTATGCTTCATTTATAAGCCTTTACTTAATGACCACCAATGATCAGTTTAGAATGATCACTTTAACTCGCCGATGAACTTGACATGTCTGCACTAAATCGTTCGTAACTTTTGATTTAGAGCTCAGAATGACACGAATGTAAAACCCACGTTAAGCTAGTTCAATTTGTTATATTGTGACAATGTTTGAGACAGAAAATAGATACGACAGGTGTCCAAGTACTCCAATCAATCCCAAAATGCGTGATACCATGCATTATTTTTCATTTATAAGCTTTTACTAAATGAGCACCAATGATTTTAACTGGCCGATCAACTTGACATTTCTGCACTAAAGCGTCCATAACTTTTGATTTAGAGCTCAGAATGACACAGATCCAATGCCCACGTTAAGCTAGCTCAATTTTCTATATTTTGACAAAATTTGAGATAGATATAGAGACGACAAAGCATACAAGTAATCCAATCTATCCCAAACAGCGTGATGCCATGCTTTATGCTTCATTTATAAGCCTTTACTTAATGACCACCAATGATCAGTTTAGAATGATCACTTTAACTCGCCGATGAACTTGACATGTCCGCACTAAATCGTTCGTAACTTTTGATTTAGAGCTCAGAATGACACGAATGTAAAACCCACGTTAAGCTAGTTCAATTTGTTATATTGTGACAATGTTTGAGACAAAAAATAGATATGACAGGTGTCCAAGTACTCCAATCAATCCCAAAATGCGTGATGCCATGCATTATTTTTCATTTATAAGCTTTTACTAAATGAGCACCAATCATCAGTTTAGAATGATCATTCTAACTGGGCGATGACTTTGTCATATTTGTACTAAATCATCCATAACTTTTGATTTATTGCTTATAATGACATGAATCCAATGCCCACATTAAGCTAGTTCAATTTTCTTTAATGTGATAAAATTTGAGCCAAAACTAGATACGACAAAGCGTCCAAGTAATCCAATCTATCTAAAACTGTGTGATGCCATGCATTATGCTTCATTTATAAGTCTTTACTCAATGAACACGAATGATCGGGTTAGAATGATCACTTTAACTGGCCGATCAACTTGACATGTCCACACCAAATCGTCCATAACTTTTTATTTAGAACTCAGAATGACACAAATCCAATGCATACGTTAAACTAGTTCAATTTGCTATATTTTTTCAAAATGTGAAATACAAATAGAGACGACAAAGCATCCATGTAATCCAATCTATGTAAAATGCTTGATACCATGCATTATGCTTCATTTCTAAGCCTTTATTCAATGAGCACTAGTAATCAGTGTAGAATGATCACTTTAATAGGCCGATCAACTTGACATGTCCGCACTAAATCGTCTGTAACTTTTGATTTAGAGCTCAGAATGACACGAATCAAATTCCCACGTTAAGCTAGCTCAATTTTCTATATTGTGAAAAACTTTGAGACAGAACTAGCTACGATAAAGTGTCCATGTAACCCAATCTATCCAAAACTCTATGATACTATGCAATATGCTTCATTTATAAGCCTTTACTCAATGGGCACCAATGATCAGTTTAGAATGATCACTTTAACTGGCCGATCAACTTTACATGTCCGGACTAAATCGTCCGAAACTTTTGATTTACAGCTCAGAAACATACGGATCCATTTCCCCTGATAAGCTAGCTCAATTTTCTATATTTTGACAAAACTTAAGACAGAAATAAATAAGACAAAGCATCCAAGTAATCCAATCTATCCAAAACTGTGTGATGCCCTACATTATGCTTCATTTATAAGCCTTCACCGAATCGGCACCAAATATCAGTTTAGAATGATCAGTTTAACTGGCCTGTCAACTTGACATGTCCGCACTAAATCATCCGTAACTTTTGATTTAGGGCTCAGAATGACACGAATCCAATGCCCACGTTAAGATAACTTAATTTTCTGTATTTTGACAAAATTTGAGAGAGAAATAGAGACGACAAAACATCCAAGTAATCCAATCTATCCCAAACTGCTCGATGCCATTCTTTGCACTTCATTTCTAAGCCTCTACTTAATTAGCACCAATGATCTGTTTAAAATGATCACTTTAACAGGCCGATCAAATTGACATGTCCGCATTAAATCGTGGGTAACTTGATTTAGATATCAGAATGACACAATTCCAATGCCCATGTTAATCTAGCTCAATTTGTATATTGTGACAAAATTTGAGACAGAAATAGAGATGACAAAGCACCCAAGTAATCCAATCTATCCCAAACTGCGTGATACCATGCTTTATGCTTCATTTATAAACCTTTACTTAATGAGCACCAATGATCAATTTAGAATGATCACTTTAACTGGTCGATCAACTTGACTTGTACCCACTAAATCGTCCGTAAGTTTTGATTTAGAGCTCCAAAACACATGATTCAAATGCCCACATTAAGCTACCTCAATTTTCTACATTGTAACAAAATTTGAGACAGAAATAGATATGACAAATCGTCCAAGTAATCCAATCTATCCAAAACTGTGTGATGCCATGCATTATCCTTCATTTATAAGCCTTTACTCAATGAACACTAATGATCAGTTTAGAATGATCACTTTAATTGGCCGATCAACTGAACATGTCCACACTAAATCATCCATAACTTTTGATTTATAGCTCAGAATGACACGAATACAATGCCCACGTTAAGCTTGATCAATTTTCTATATTTTGACATATTTTGATACAGAAATAGAGAGGACATATCGTCCAAGTAATCCAATCTATCCAAACTGCTTGATGACATGCATTATGCTTCATTTATAAGCATTTATTTAATGAGCACTAATGATTAGTTTAGAAGGATCACTTTTACTGGCTGATAACTTGACATGTCCGCATTAAATCGTCTGTAACTTTTGAATTTAAAGCTCGGAATGACACAAAAAAAAATTCAGTTTGAATAACAAGGGAAAAGGACAAAAGGAGGGAAGTTATTATTTAAAATGGTTAATTTTGTGATATAGCTGCCTTGGGAGAAGAATCACAGTTACAAGGACATTTCCATGCTGCACACAGCCTTGGTAACCACACCAAACAATCATGACTGCTGCACACAGCCTTGCTAACCATACCAAACGGTCATAAGTCTGTTTGCAGCTCCTCCCCTCTCTTCCCATTGGTTGTCAACAAGCTCCTCCTTTATTCAAGCTCATCCACAAGTTTAATTCTGAATTGTTTTGTGTTCACATTGTAAATCCTCTATAAAAGGGCTGTAAAGACTCAGTGTATAAGTTAACTCTTAGGAGATTCTTCTTCAGAAGTCTTAGACATTTCTCATTTTCTCATGCTTCTCTTTGAGTTTCTAGATTCAATTCTTCACATTTCTCCTCTCTTATCTCAATATTCTTACATGGTATCAGAGCATAATATCATTCTCTTATATTTTTTACTCAAATCTCTCAGTTTCTAATCTAAAATTCTGTCAAAAATCTCTCAGCCTTTAAACTAAAAACTCCCGCTTTTATTCAACCATAAAAGCTGCCTCCTTTGAGCTCTTCAAAGCATAACAATGGAGGATACAGTTCAAATTAGTTCCAGCCTGAGACCTACGGTGATACAATTAGTTTTCAAAGGCTTGAACTACATATTATGGTCAAGAACCATCAAGACAGCCATTTGTTGCAAAGGCTTTGGAATCACATCTTGGAAGATAATACTCCAACTATAGACAATCCAAAGGAGAAGAAGGATGAGGCAACAAGAAAAGAAGAAGCTAGGTGGTTCCAAGAAGATCAATCAGTCCTTGGATTCCTCCAAAATTCATTGGACCCATCCATAGTTGAAGCTTATTCATATTGTGAAACCACCAAGTCTCTTTGGGAGATTCTCAAGAGGGTGTATGGGGATGTTTGAAACCTCAGCCGTGTGTATGAGGTTAAGAAGGCTTTCAATGATCTACACCAAGTGGATATTGAGTTCACAAAGTTCCTAGGCAAGTTCCAATCAACATGGTCCGAGCTTGACATGTTGAGTCCAAGTTCTATGGATCCAAAGGTGCTTAATGAAAGGAAGGAACAAGACAAGATATTTGGGCTCCTTCTCAACCTAAATCCAGCCTTTAAGGATGTGATTAAGCCCACCCTAAAAGAGCCAAAACTCCCTGATTTCGAAGAGGATGTCTAGAGATGTCAAGTTCATAGAAGAACAAAGCTATTATGATCAGAAAGATTGGGAAGGATTGAAGGATCTCTCAAGGTCACCTTCTAATTTGGCTACGAGTTTGAGGTTTCTCTTGAATCATTTGGGAAATGATGTGCCAAGGGATTCAAGACAAGAAGAAGCAAGAACTCCAAATAGTTCACAAGATACCCAAGAGAATGAACAAGGGGCGGTAACTCAAGAACCAAATCTAATCCAAGAAGAAGCTACGGCCCAAAACCAAGAACAAGACGACTTGGAAGTAGGTATAGAGGAATCTATTCACCAAATGGAAGAGGAAATGGTTGAAGAGGAGGCTCCACTACCTGTTTAGCAACTAAGGAGGAGTATTAGACTTAGTAAAGACCCATCCAATTGGGTAAACACTAGGGTCTTCTACAACAACCAGGCCGTGGCTCATCCCATACAAGCTGTTTGTTCCCTTGACCTCTTGCAATCTAGTCATCAAGAATTCCTTGGAAAGATTGAACAGACTCAGATTCCAAGGACTTATGAAGAAGTTAAGAGCAAGAAAGACTAGTTAGATGCAGTAAGAGATGAGAAGGGAGCTATGGAAAGGAATCATACATGGGATATACAAGAACTACCCAAAGGCAAGAAGGCTGTAAGTTCCAAGTGGGTGTTCACCATCAAGTATAAGAGCAATGGGGACATAGAAAGGTACAAGGCACGTCTAGTTTTCAAGAGGTTTTATTCAGACATATGGAGAGGACTATACTGATACATTTGCACCGGTAGCTAATCTACCCACTGTAAGGGTTGTTCTTTCACTAGCTACGAATCTGACTTGGGACTTATGGCAAATGGATGTCAAGTACGCATTCCTACAAGGAGAACTTGAAGAGGAAGTGTATATGACTCCACCACCCGGCCTTGAAGATCTTTGCAAAGAGGGACAGGTTCTAAGACTTATGAAGGCAATATACGGGTTGAAGCAGTCACCAAGGGCCTGGTATCACAAATTAAGCTCCACACTTAGTGACAATGGGTTCAGAAAATCCCATTCGGATCATACTTTGTTCACTCATCAAAACCCCAAAGGAATTGTGGCTGTCTTGGTTTATGTGGATGACCTTATCATCACAGGAGATGATAAGGAAGGAATTCAGTCCACAAAGGCCTTCTTAAACAGATCATTTGACATCAAGGATCTTGGAGGGTTCAAGTACTTCTTGGGTATTGAAGTGTGTTGGTCTCAGGAAGGGCTCTTTCTATCTCAAAGAAAGTATGCTCTTGATTTGTTGACAGAAACGGGAAAAATTGCGGCTAAACCGGCCAAAACTCCTCTTGAAGATGGCTACAACGTCAATGGAAAGGGGGAGAAAACTGATGAGTTATTTAAGGATGTTTTTCAGTATAGAAGACTAGTTGGGAAGCTGATCTAACTCACCATCACACGACTAGACTTGTGTTTTGCTGTGAATCAAGTGAGTCAACATATGCAAAAACCTACTGAATATCATTGGAGCATGGTAGAAAGGATCCTTAGATACATCAAAGGATCTCCTGGTCAAGGCAATGGATGAGCAAGAATGGGAACACTGACATTGTTGGGTATTGTGATGCTGATTAGGCTGGTGATAGGGTGGATAAGAAATCAACCACTGGGTATTGCAACTTCATTGGTGGGAAATTAGTCACTTGGAAGACTAAGAAGCAGAAGGTGGTATCATGTTCTAGTGCTGAAGCAGAATATAGAGCTGTGAGGAAGCTGACAAGTGTACCTTGGATCAAAGTGCTCTTGAACGACTTCGGTATTGAACAACCAGGGCCAATTACCTTCCATTGTGATAATCAAGCAGTCATTCACATAGCTTTAAACTCAGTGTTTCACGATAGGACCAAGCACATAGAGATCGATAGCCATAAAGTAAGAGAGAAAGTTCAAGATTGAACCATTATGCCATGTTATACAAGGAGTGAAGACCAACTAGCTTACATCTTCACAAAGGCAGCAATTATCAAAGTTTCCAAGAACATCATTAGCTAATTTGGGCTTGTTGATTAATAAGGTTTTTAATGAGGTGTTGTCTTGGGTTTCCAAGCTTAACATTTTAGGGTGATTCAAAGTATTTAGCTTGAGGGGGAGTATTGGCATTGGAAAATAAAATAAAACCTATCTTGACCTAAAAGCCAAGTGTGAGCAATTTAATTCACGGAGGGAAAAGAAAATTCAGATAAAATATTTCTCATTTTCTCATGCTTCTCTTTGAGTTTGAAAATTCAATTCTTCACATTTCTCCTCTCTAATCTCAATATTCTTACATCCAATGCCCACGTTAAGCTAGTTCAATTTTATATATTGTGACAAAGTATGAAACAGAAATAGATACGACAAAACGTCCAAGGAATCCAAACCATCCCAAACTGCGTCACGCCATTCTTTAGGCTTCATTTATAAGCCTTTATTTAATGAGCAGCAATGATCAGTTTTGAATGATCACTTTGACTGGCCGATCAAGTTGACATTTCCGCAGTAAATCGTCCATAACTTTTGATTTAGAGCTCATAATGGAACGAATCCAGTGCCCATGTTAAGCTAGCTCAATTTTCTATATTGTGATAAAGTTTGAGACAGAAATAGATACGACAAAGCCTCCAAGTAATCCAATCAATCATAAACTGCGTGATGCCATGCATTATTTTTCATTTATAAACTTTTACTCAATGAGCACCAATGATCAGTTTAGAATGATCATTTTAACTGGCCGATCACCTTGTCTTGTCCGCACTAAATCGTCAATAACTTCTGATTTGTAGCTCAGAATGACACGAATCCAATGCCCACATTTAGCTAGTTCAATTTTCTATATTGTGACAAAATTTCAGACAGAACAATATATGACAAAGCGTCCAAGTAATCCAATCTATCCAAAACTTTGTGATGCCATGCATTACGCTTCATTTATAAGCCTTCACTTAATGAGGACCAATTATCAGTTTTAAATGATCACTTTAACTGGCCAATCAACTTGACAAGTCCGCACTAAATCGTCCATAACTGTGTGATGCCATGCATTATTTTTCATTTATAAACTTTTACTCAATGAGCACCAATGATCAGTTTAGGATGATCATTTTAACTGGCCGATCAACTTGTCTTGTCCGCACTAAATAGTCCATAAATTTTGTTTTGTACCTCAGAATGACACGAATCCAATGCCCATATTTAGCTAGTTCTATTTTCTATATTGTGACAAAATTTCAGACAGAACTATATATGACAAAGCGTCCAAGTAATCCAATCTATCCAAAACTTTGTGATGCCATGCATTACGCTTCATTTATAAGCCTCTACTTAATGAGCACCAATGATCAGTTTTGAATGATCACTTTAACTGGCAAATCCACTTGACATGTCCGCACTAAATCGCCTGTAACTTTCGATTTATAGCTCCGAATGACACGAATCCAATGCCCACGTTAAGCTAGCTAAATTTTCTATTTTTCGAAAAAATTTGAGGCAGAAAAAGAGGCGACAAAGCATCCAAGTAATCCAAACTATCCCAAACTCCGTGATGCCATGCTTTATGCTTCATTTATAAGCCTTTACTTAATGAGCACCAATGATCCGTTTATAATGATCACTTTAACTGGCCGATCAACTTGACATGTACGCACTAAATTTTTCATAACTTTTGATTTCGAGCTCAAAAACACACGAATCAAATGCCCACGTTACGCTAGCTTAATATTCTATATTGTAACAAAATTTGAGATAGAAATAAATACGACAAATCATCCAAGTAATCCAATCTATCCAAAACTGTGTGATGTCATGCATTATGCTTCATTTATAAGGCTTTACTCAATGAACACTAATGATCAATTTAGAATGATCACTTTAACTAGCCGATCAACTTGACATGTCCACAATAAATCATCCATAACTTTTGATATAGAGCTCACAATAACAAAAATCCAATGCCCACAATAACCTAGCTAAATTTTCTTTATTTTGACATAATTTGAGATAAAAATAGAGACCAAAAAGCGTCCAAGTAATCCAATATATCCAAACTGCTTGATGCCATTCATTATGCTTCATTTATAAGCCTTTATTTAATGAGCACCAATGATCAGTTTATAATGATCACTTTAACAAGCCTAGCAACTTGACATGTCTGCACTAAATCGAATGTAACTTTTGATTTAGATATGAATCCAATGCCGACGTTAAGCTAGCTCAATTTTCTATATTGTAAACAAAGCTTGAGACAAAAATAGATATGAAAAAGCGTCCAAGTAATCCAATCCATCCCAATCTTCGTGATGCCATTCTTTAAGCTTCATTTATAAGGCTTTACTCAATGAGCACCAATTATAACCGTCGAATAATCACTTTAACTGGCCGATCAACTTGACATTTCCGTACTAAATCGTCTGTAACTTTTGATTTCGAGTTCAGAATGACACGCATCCAATGCCCACATTAAGCTAGCTCAAATCTCTATTTTTGGCAAAATTTGGGACATAAATAGAGACGACAAAACGTCCAAGTAATCCAATCTATCCCAAACTACATGATGCCATGCTTTATGCTTCATTTATTAGCCTTTACTTAATGAGCACCAATGATCAGTTTTGAATGATCACGTTAACTGGCCGATCAACTTGACATTTACGCACTAAATCGTCCGTAACTTTTGATTTTGTGCCAGAAACACACCAATCATATGCCCACGTTAATCTAACTCAATTTTCTATATTTTAAAAAGATTTGAGATAAAAATAGGTTCAAAGCGTCCAAGTAATCCAATCTATCCAAAACTGTGTGATACCATGCATTATGCTTCCATTATAAGCCATTTCTCAATGAGCACCAATTATTAGTTTAGAATGATCACTTTAAGTTTGAGACAGAACTAGATACGACAAAGCGTCTAAGTAATCCAATCTACCAAAAACTGTGCGATGCCATGCATATGCTTCATTTATAAGGCTAAATCAATGAGCACCAATGATTAGTTTAGAATGAGCACTTTAAATGGCCGATCAACTTGACATGTCCGCACTAAATCATCCTTAACTTTTGATTTAGAGCTTAAAATGACAGGAATCCAATGCCCATGTTAAGCTAGCTCAATTTACTATAATTTGACAATATTTGAGACAAAAATAGTGCCGACAAAATGTCCAAGTATTCCAATCCATCCCAAACTGTGTGATGCCATGCATTATTTTTCGTTTATAAGCTTTTACTTAATGAGCACCAATGATCAATTTAGAATGATCATATTAACTGGCAAAACAACTTGTCATGTCTGCACTAAATCGTCCATAACTTTTGATATATAGCTCAGAATGACACAAATTCAATGCCCATATCAAGGTAGTTCAATTTTTTATATTGTGACAAAACTTGAGTAAGAACTAGATACGACAAAGCGTCCAAGTAATCCAATTTATCCCGAACTGCGTTATGCCATGCCCAATGCTTCTTTTATAAGCCTTTACTAAGTGAGAACCAATGATCAGTTAAGAATGATAACTTTAACTGGCCGATCAACTTGACGTTTCTACACTAAACAGTCCATAACTTTTGATTTAGAGCTCAGAATGACACAAATCCAATGCCCACGTTAAGCTATCTCAATTTTCTATATTTTGACAAAATTTGTGATAGATATAGAGACGACAAAGCATACAAGTAATCCAATCTATCCCAAACAGCGTGATGCCATGCCTTATGCTTCATTTATAAGCCTTTACTTAATGACCACCAATGATCAATTTAGAATGATCACTTTAACTGGCCAATAAACTTGACATGTCCACACTAAATCGTACATAACTTTTGATTTAGAGCTCAGAATGACACGAATGTAGAACCCACGTTAAGCTAGCTCAATTTGTTATATTGTGATAATGTTTGAGAGAGAAAATAGATACAAAAAGTGTCCAAGTACTAAAATCCATCCCAAAATGCGTGATGCCATGCATTATTTTTCATTTATAAGTCTTTACTCAATGAGCACCAATAATCAGCTTAAAATAATCATATTAACTGGCTAATCAACTTGACATGTACGCACTAAATCGTCCGTAACTTCTTTTTTTTTTAGCTCTGAATGATACGAATCCAATGCCCACGTTAGGCTAGCTCAATTTTCTACATTGTAACAAAATTTGAGACTGAAATAGACACGACAAAGCGTCCAAGTAATCAATCTATCTAAAACTGTGTGATGCCATGCATTATACTTCATTTATAAGCCTTTACTCAATGAGCACCAATGATCAGTTTAGAATAATCATATTAACTGGCCGACCAACTTGACATGTCCACACTAAATTGTCAGTAACTTTTGATTTTGAGCTCCGAATGACAAAAATACAGTACCCACGTTAACCTAGTTAAATGTTCTATGTTTTTACAAATTTTGAGACGGAAGTAGAGATGACAAAGTGTCTAAGTAATCCAATCTATTCCAAACTGCGTGATGTCATGCATTGTGCTTCATTTATAACCCTTAACTCAATGAGCACCAATGATCAGTTTAGAATAATCATATTAACTGGTCGATCAACTTGGCACATGTCCGCCCTAAATCGTCTGTAACTTTTGATTTACAGCATCGAATGACATGAATCCAATGCATTCGTTATGTTATCTCAATTTTCGGACAAAATTTGAGACAGAAATAGAGATGACAACGCGTCCAAGTAATCCAATCTATCAAAACTCCCTGATGCCATGCATTATGCTTCATTTACAAGTCTTTACTCAATGAGCACCAATGATCAGTTTAGAATGATCACTTTAACTAGCCAATCATGTTGACATATCCTCACTAAATCATCCGTAACTTTTGATTTAGAGCTCAGAATGACACGAATCCATTGCCCACGTTAAGCTTGCTCAATTTTCTATATTGTGACAAAATTTGAGACAGAAATAGATATGAAAAAGCATCCAAGTAATCCAATCCATCCCAAACTACGCGATGCTATGCATTATTTTTCATTTATAAGCTTTTACTTAATGAGCACCAATGATCAGTTTAGAATGATCATTTTAAATGGCCGATACACTTGTCTTGTCCGCACTAAATCGTTCATAACTTTTTGTTTATAGCTTAGAATGACACAAATCCAATTCCCACATTAAGCTAGTTCGGTTTTCTATATTGTGACAAAATTTGAGACAAAGATAGAACTAGATACGACAAAGCGTCCAAGTAATCAAATCTATCCCAAATTGCGTGATGCCATGCCTTATGCTTCATTTATAAGCCTTTACTCAATGATAATCAATAATCAATTTAGAATGATCACTTTAACTGGCTGATCGACTTGACATGTCCGCACTAAATCGTACGTAGCTTTTGATTTAGAGCCTAGAATGACATGAATCCAATCCCTACGTTAAGGTAGCTTACTTTTCAATATTTAGACAACATTTGAAACAAAATAGAGAAGACAAAGAGTCCAAGTAGTCCAATCTATCCAAACTGCTTGATGCCACGCATCTTGCTTCATTTATAAGCCTTTACTTAATGAGCACCAGTGATCAGTTTAGAATGATAACTTTAACTGGCCGATCAACTTTTCATGTCTGCAATAAATCGTCCATAACTTTTTATTTATAGCTTAGAATGACACGAATTCAATGGCCACATTAACCTAGTTCAATTTTCTATATTGTGACAAAATTTGAGACAGAACTAGATACGACAAAGTATTCAAGTAATCCAATCTATCCAGAACAGTGTGATGTCATGCATTATGGTTCATTTATAAGCCTTTACTCAATGAGCATCAATAATCAGTTTAGAATGATCACTTTAACTGGCCGATTTACTTGACATGTCTGCACTAAATCGTACATAACTTTTGATTTATAACCTAGAATGACACGAACCCAATGCCCACGTTAAGGTAGCTCAATTTTCTATATTGTTACAAAATTTGAGATAGAAATAGAGACCACAAAATGTCCAATTAACCCAATCTATCCCAAACTATGTGATGTCATGCTTTATGCTTCATTTATAAGCCTTTACTTAATGAGCACCAATGATCAATTTAGAATGAGCACTTTAACTACTCGATCACCTTGACATGTCCACACTAAATCATCCGTAACTTTTGATTTAGAGCTTAGAATGACACGAATCCAATGCCCACGTTAAGCTATCTCTATTTGCTATATTTTGACAAAATATGAGACCGAATAGAGACGACAAAGCATCCCAGTAGTCCAATCTATCAAAACTGTTTGATGCCATGCATTACGCTTCATTTATAAGCCTTTACTTAATGAGCACCAATGATCACTTTAACTGGCCACTCAACTTGACATGTACGCACTAAATCGTCTGTATCTTTTGATTTAGAGCTCATAATGACACGAATCCAATGCCAACATTAAGCTAGCTCAATTTTCCATATTGTAACAGAATTTGAGACCGAAAGAGAGACGACAAAGAGTCCAAGTAATCCAATATGTCCCAAAATGTGTGATGCCATGCTTTTTGCTTCATTTATAAGCCCTTACCTAATGAGCACCAATGATCAGTTTAGAATGATTGCTTTAACTGGCCACTGAACTTGATATATCAGCACTAAATCGTCCGTAACGTTTTATTTAAAGCTCCGAATGACACGAATCCAATGTCCACGTTAACCTAACTCAATTTTCTATATTGTAACAAAATTTGAGACAAAAATAGACACGACAAAGCGTCCAAGTAATCCAATCTATCTAAAACTTTGTGATGCCATTCATTATTCTTCATTTATAATCCTTTAATCAATGAGCACCAATCATCAGTTTAGAATAATCATATTAACTCGCCAGTCAACTTGATATGTCCGTATTAACTCGTCCGTAACTCGTCCAGTGCCCACGTTAAAGCTAGATAAAGTTTCTATATTTTGACAAAATTAGAGACAGAAGTGGAGACGACAAAGCGTTCAAATAGTCCAATCTATCCCGAACTGCATGATGTCCTACGTTATGATTCATTTATAAGCCTTTACTCAATGAGCATCAGTTTAGAATAATCATATTAACTAGCTGATCAACTTGACATGTCTGCACAAAATCGTCTATAACTTTTGATTTAGAGCTCTGAATAACACGAATCCAGTGCCCACATTAAACTAGCTCAATTTTCTATATTTTTACAAATTTTGAGGCGAAATATAGGCGAAAAAGCTTCCAAGTAATCCAATCTATCCAAAATCCTTGATGCCATGCATTATGATTCATTTATAAGCATTTACTTAATGAGCACCAATGATCAGTTTAGAATAATCATATTAACTGTGTATTTTTCATTATTAAGTATTTAGTCAATGAGCACCAATGATATGTTTAGAATGATCATTTTAATTGGCCAATCAACTTGTCATGTCGGCACTAAATCGTCCATAATTTTTGATTTATAGCTAAAAATAACAAGAATCAAATGCCTCCATTAATCTAGTTCAATTTTCTATATTTTGACAAAATTTGAGACAGAACTAGATACGACAAAGTGCCCAAGTAATCCAATCTATCCAAAACTGTGTGATGCTATGCATTATGCTTCATTTATAAGCCTATACTCAATGAGCACTAATGACCTAATTAGAATAACCATATTATTTGGCCTCTCAACTTGACATGTCCGCCCTAAATTGTCCGTAACTTTTCATTTTGAGCTCAGAATGACACGAATCCAAAGCCTACGTTAAGCTAGCTTCGTTTTCTATAATTTGACAACATTTGAGACTGAAATAGAGACGAGAAATCATCAAAGTAATTCAATCTATCCAAACTACTTGATGCCATGTATTATGCTTCATTTATAAGCCGTTACTTAAGGAGCACCAAAGATCAGTTTAGAATGATCACTTTCACTGGCCGATCAACAGGACATGTACGCATTAAATAATCTGTAACTTTTGATTTAGAGCTCAGAATGACACGAATCCAATGCCCACTTTAAACTAGCTCAATTTTCTATATTGTTACAAAATTTGAGGTATAACTAGATATGACAAAGCGTCCAAGTAATCCAATCTATCCAAAACTCTGTGATGCCATGTATTATGCTTGATTTATAAGCTATTACTCAAATGGCACCAATGATCAGTTTAGAATGATCACTTTAACTGGCCGATCAACTTGACATGGCCGTACTAAATCGTCCGTAACTTTCTATTTAGAGCTCAAAATAACAAGAATCCAATGCCAACGTTAAGCTAGCTCAATTTTCTATATTGTATCAAAATTTGAGACAAAAATAGATATGTCAAATTGTCCAAGTAATCCAATCTATCCAAAATTGTGTGATGCTGTGCATTATGCTTCATTTATAAGCCTTTACTCAATAAGCACCAATGATCAATTTAGAATGATCACTTTAAATAGCCGATCAACTTGATATTACCGCACTAAATCGTGCATAACGTTTGATTTAGAGTTCAGAATGACACGAATCCAATGCCCACGTTAAACTAGCTCATTTTCCTATTTTTTGACAAAATTTGAGACAGAAATAGAGACGAGAAAGCATCCCAGTAATTCCATTTATAAGCCTTTACTTAATGAGCACCAATGATCAGTTTAGAATGATCACTTTAACAGGCCGATCAACTTGACATGTCCACACTAAATCGTCTGTAACTTTTGATTTAGGGGTCAGAATGACACGAATAAAATGCCCACGTTAACCTAGCTGAAGTTTCTATATTGTGACAAAATTTGAGACATAACTAGATACGACAAATCATCCAAGTAATCCAATCTATCCCAAACTATGTGATGTCATGCATTATACTTCATTTATAAACCTTTACTCAATGAACACCAATGACAAGTTTAGAATAATCATATTAACTGGCTGATACAGTTGACACGGCCACTAAATCGTCCATAACTTTTGATTTAGCGCTCAAAATGACACGAATCCAATGCCCACATTATGCTTGATTTATAAGCCTTTACTTAATGAGCACCAATGATCATTTTAGAATGCTCACTTTTACTGGCCAATCAACTTGACATGTTTGCACTAAATCATCCGTAACTTTGCGTTTAGAGTTTAGAAGGACACTAAGCCAATGCCCACATTAGGCTAGCTCAATATTCTATATCTTGACAAAATTGAGACAGAAATAGAGAACACAAAGCATCCAACCAATCCAATCTAGCCAAACTACTTGATGACATGCATTATGCTTCATTTATAACCCTTTACTTAATGAGCACCAATGATGAGTTTAGAATAATCACTTTAATTGGCCACTCGACTTGACGTGTCCTCAGTAAATCATCCGTAACTTTTGATTTAGAGCTAAGAATAACACAAATCCAAATCCCACGTTAAATAGCTCAATTTTTTTATATTGTAACAAAATTTGAGATAGAAATAGACGCGATAAATCTTCCAAGTAATCCAATCTATCCAAAACTGTGTGATGCCATGGATTATACTTCATTTGTAAACCTTTACTCAATGAGCACCAATGATCAGTTTAGAATGATCACTTTAACTGGCCGATCAACTTCACATGTCCACACTAAATCGTCCGTAACCTTTGATTTAGGGCTCAGAATGACACAAATCCAATGCCGACGTTAAGGTAGCTCAATTTTCTATATTGTAACAAAATTTGAGGCAGAAAGAGATACAACAAAGCGTCCAAGTAATCCAATCTATTCAACACTGTGTGATGTCATGCATTATGCTTCATTTATAAGCCTTTACTCAATCAGCATCAATAATAAGTTTAAAGTGATCACTTTAATAGGCCGATCAACTTGACATGTCTCCAGTAAATCGGCTATAACTTTTTATGTCGAGCTTAGAATGACACAAATCCAATGCCAACGTTAAGCTAGATCAATTTTCTATATTTTGACAAAACTTGAGACCAAAATAGAGTCGACAAAGCGTCCAGGTAATCAAATCTATCAAAACTACTTGATGCCATGCATTATGCTTCATTTATTAGCCTTTTCTTAACACACCAATGATAACTTTAGAATGATCACTTTAACTAGCCACACAACTTTACATGTCCGCTGTAAATCATCCGTAACTTTTTATTTAGAGCTCAGAATGGTATAAATCCAATTTCCACGTTAAGTAGCTCAATCTTCTATATTGTAACAAAATTTGAGACAGAAATAGATACGATAAAGCGTCCACGAAAAGTAATCTATCCAAACCTGTGTGATGCCATGCATTATGCTTCTTTTATATGCCTTTACTAAATGAGCACCAATGATCAGTTTAGAATAATCATATTAACTGGCCGATCAACTTGACATGTCTGCACTAAATCGTGCATAACTTTTGATTTAGAGCTTAGGATGACACGAATCCAATGCACACGTTAAACTAGATAAATTTTCTATATTTTGACATAATTTGAGACAGAAATAGAGATGTCAAAGCTTCCAAGTAATCCTATCTATCCAAAACTACGTGATGCAATGCTTTATGCTTTTACTCAATGAGCACCAATGATCAGTTTAGAATGATCACTTTAACTAGCCGATCATATTGACATGTCTGCACTAAATCATCATCTGTAACTTTTGATTTAGAGCTTAGAATGTACGAATCCAATGTCCAAGTTAATCTAGCTAAATATTCTATATTTTGACAAATTTGAGACACAAATCAAGACGACAAAGCGTCCAAGTAATCCAATCTATCCAAACTACTTGATGTCATGCATTATGCTCATTTATAAGTCTTTACTTAAAGAGCACCAATGATTAGTTTAAAATGATCACTTTAACTGGACACTCAACTTGACAAGTTCAAATTAAATTGTCCGTAACTATTGATTTAGAGCTCAGAATGACACGAATCCGATTCCCACGTTAAGTAGCTCAATTGTCTATATTGTAACAAAATTTGACACGGAAAGAGACACGATAAAGCATCCAAGTAATCCAATCTATCCAAAACTGTGTGATGCCATGCATTATGCTTCATTTATAAGCATTTATTCAATGAGAACCAATGATCAGTTTAGAATAATCATATTAACTAGCCGACCAACTTAACATGTCCGCACTTAATCGTACATTACTTTTTATTTAGAGCTCAGAATGACACAAATCTAATGTTCACGTTAAGCTTACTCAATTTTTTATATTTAGACAAAATTTGAGACATAAATTGAGACGATAAAGCGTCCACGTAATCCAATCTATCCAAACTGTTTGATGCCATGGTTTATGCTTCATTTATAAGCCTTTACTTAATGAGCACCAATGATCAGTTTAGAATGATCACTATAACTGGCCGATAAACTTGACATGTTCACACTAAATCGTCAGTAACTTTTGACTTAGAGCTCCGAATGACACGAACCTGATGCTGCCGTTAAGCTAGCTCAATTTTCAATATTGTAACAAAATTTGAGACAAAAATAGATACGACAAAGTGTCTAAGTAATCCAATCTATCCAAAACTGTGTGATGCCATGCATTAGGCTTCATTTATAAGCCTTTACTCAATGAGCACCAATGATCAGTTTAGAATGATCACTTTTACTGGCCGATCAACTTGACATGTGTGCAATAAATCATATGTAACTTTTGATTTGGAGCTCAGAGTGACATGAATCCAATGTCCACATTAAGCTAGCTCAACTATCTAGATTGTAACAAAATTTGAGACAAAAATAGAGACGACAAAGCATCCACGTAATCAAATCAATCCAAACTGCTTGATGCCATGCATTATGCGTTATTTATAAGCCTTTTCTTAATGAACACCAATGATCTGTTTAGAATGATCACTTTAAATGGCCGATCAACTTGACCTGTGCGCACTAAATCGTCCATAACTTTTAATTTAGAGCTCAGAATTACACGAATCAAATGTCCACGTTAAGCTAGCTCAATTTTCTATATTGTAACAAAATTTGAGACAAAAATGGACACGACCAAGTTTGGAAGTAATTCAATCTATCTAAATCTATGTGATGCCATGCATTATGCTTCATTTATAAGCCTTTACTCAATGAGTAGCAATGACCAGTTTAGAATTATCATATTATCTGTCCGACCAACTTGACATGTCCGCACTAACTCGTTCGTAACTTTTGAGTTTGAGCTCAAAATGACACGAATCCAATGCCCGCGTTAAGCTAGATAAAGTTTCTATATTTTGACAAAATTGGAGACAAAAATAGACACGACAAAGCTTCCAAATAATCCAATCTACCCAAAACTGTGTAATGCCATGCATTATGCTTCATTTATAAGCCTTTATTTAATGAGCACCAATGATCACTTTTAGAATGATCATACTAACTGGCGGACCAACTTGACATATCCGCACTAAATCGTTTGTAACTTTTGATTTTGAGCTCAGAATGACACGAATCCAATGCCCACGTTAAGCTAGATAAATTTTCAATATCTTGACAAAATTTGAGACAAAGTTAGAGAAGACAAATCATCCAAGTAATCCAATCTATCACAAACTGCATGATGTCATGCCTCAGGATTCATTTAGAAGACTTTTCTTAATGAGCACCATTGATCATTTTAAAATAATCATTTTAACTGGCCGATCAACTTGAGATATCCGCACTAAATTGTTTATAACTTTTGATTTAGTGCTCAGAATGACACGAATCCAACGCTCACGTTAAGCTAGCTCAATTTTATATGGTTTGACAAAATTTGAGACAGAAATAGAGATGGCAAAGAGTTCAAGTAATCCAATCTATCCCAAATTACGTGATGCCAGGAATTATGATTCATTTATAAGCCTTTACTCAATGAGCAACAACGATGAGTTTAGAATTATCATACTAACTTGCCGACCAACTTGACATGTCCGCACTAAATCGTCCGTAATTTTTGATTTTGAGCTCAGAATGACACGAATCCAATGCCCAAGTTAAGCAAGATAAATTTTCAATATTTTGATAAAATTTGAGACATAAGTAGAGATGACAAAGCATCCAAGTAATCCAATCTATCACAAACTTTGTGATGCCATGGCTTAGGCTTTATTTAGAAGCCTTTACTAAATGAGCACCAATGATCATTTTAGAGTTCATTTTAACTGGCCGATAAACTTGACATATCTGCACTAAATCGTCTCGAACTTTTCATTTGGAGCTCAGAATGACACGAATCCAATGCCCACATTAAGCTAACTCAATTTTCTATCTTTTGAGAAAATTTGAGACAAAAATAGAGACGAAAAAGCATCCAAGTAATCCAATCAATCCGAACTAATTGATGTCATGCATTATGCTTCATTTATAAGCCTTTGCTTAATGTGCACCAATGATCAGTTTTGAATTATCACTTTAACTAGCCACTCAACTTCACATGTCCGCACTAAATCGTCCGTAACTTTTGATTTAGTGCTCAGAATGACACAAATTCAATGCCCACATTAAGCTAGATAAATTTTCTATATTTTGAAAAAAATTTGAGACAGAAGTAGAGACGACAAAGCGTCCAAGTAATCCAATCTATCATAAACTACGAGATGCCATGTATTAGGGTTTATTTATAAGTCTTTACTTAACGAGCACCAATGATCAGTTTAGAATGATCACTTCAACTGGCCACTCAACTTGGCATATTCGTACTAAATCATTTGTAACTTTTGATTTAGAGCTCGGAATGACACGAATCCAATGCCCACGTTAAGCTAGCTAAATTTTATATATTGCAGCAAAATTTGAGAGAGAAATAGACACGACAAAGCTTCCAAGTAATCCAATCTATCCAAAACTATGTGATGCCATGCATTATGCTTCATTTATAAGCCTTTACTCATTGAGCGGCAATGATCAGCTTAGAATAATCATCTTAACTGGCCAATCAACTTTACAAGTCCGCACTAAATCGTCCGTAACTTTTGATTTCAAGCTTAAAATGACACGAATCCAATGCCCACATTAATCTAGATATAATTTCTATATTTTGACTAAATTTGAGATAGAAGTAGAGACGACAAAGCGTCCAAGTAATCCAATCTTTCACAAATTGCGTGATGCCATGCCTTAAGTTTCATTTATAAGCCTTTGCTTAATGAGCACCAATGATCATTTTAAGTGGCCGATCAACTTGACATGTCCGCACTAAATCGTCTCTAACGTTTGATTTAGAGCTCAAAATGATATGAATCCAATACCCACGTTAAGCTAGCTCAATTTTATATGGTTTGAAAAACTTTTAGACAGAAATAGAGATGACAAAACGTTCAAGTAATCCAATCTATCCAAACTGCTTGATTCCATGCATTATGCGTCATTTATAAGCTTTTACTTAATGAGCACCAATGATCTGTTTAGAATGATCACTCTAAATGGCCGATCAATTTGACATTTCTGAACTAACTCGTTTGTAACTTTTTATTTACAGTTCAGAATTACACGAATCCAATGCCCACGTTAAGCTAGCTCAATTGTCTATATTGTAACAAAACTTGAGACAAAAATAGACACGACAAAACTTCCAAGTAATCCAATCTATCCAAAACTGTTTGATGCCATGCATTATACTTCATTTATAAGTCTTTACTCAATGAGGATCAATGATCAGTTTAGAATTATCATATTAACTGGCCAACCAACTTGACATGTCCACACTAAATCGTCCGCAACTTTTGATTTTGAGCTCAGAATGAAACGATTCCAATGCTCACGTGAAGGTAGATAAGTTTTCTATATTTTGACAAAATTTGAGATAAAAATAGACACGACAAAGCTTCCAAGTAATCCAATCTATCCAAAACTGTGTGATGCCATGCATTATTCTTCATTTATAAGACTTTACTTAATGAGCACCAATCATCATTTTAGAATGATCATATTAACTAGCCGACCAACATAACATATCCACACTGAATCGTATGTAACTTTTGATTTTAAGATCAGAATGACACGAATCCAATTCCCCTGTTAAGATAGCTCAATTTTCTGTATTGTAACAAAATATGAGATAGAAACAGACACGACAAAGCTTTCAAGTAATCCAATCTATCCAAAATTGTGTGATGCCATGCATTATGCTTTATGTATAAGAATTTACTCAATGAGCAGCAATGATCAGTTTAGAATAATCATATTAACTGGCCGATCAACTTGACATATCCGCACTAAATCGTTCATAACTTTTGATTTTGAGCTTATAATGAAACGAATCCAATTCCCACATTAAGTTAGATAAATTTTCTATATTTTGACAAAATTTGAGATGGAAGTAGAGACGACAAAGCATCCAAGTAATCCAATCTATCAGAAACTGTGTGATGTCATGCCTTAGGCGTCATTTATAACCCTTTACTTAATGAGCACCAATGATCATTTTAGAATGATCATCTTAACAGGCCGATCAACTTGACATGTCCACACTATATCATTTATAACTTTTGATTTAGAGCTAGAAATGACATGAATCCAGTGCCCATGTTAAGCTAGCACATTATTCTATGGTTTCAAAAATTTTGAGACAAAGTTAGAGACGCCAAAGCATTCAATTAATCCAATCTATCCCAAACTACGTGGAACCATGCTTTATGTTTCATTTATAAGCATTTACTTAATGAGCACCAATTATCAGTTTAGAATGATCACTTTAAATGGCCGATCAACTTGATATGTCCGCACTAAATCATCCGTAACTTTAGATTTAGAGCTTCGAGTGACACGAATCGAATTCCCATGTTAAGCTAGCTCAATTTTCTATATTTTGACAAAATTTGAGACAAAAATAGAGACGCCAAAGCATCCAGGTAATTCAGTCTATCCAAAACGCTTGATGCCATGCATTATGCTTCATTTATAAGCCTTTACTAAATGATCACCAATGATCAGTTTAGAATGATCACTATAACTGGCCACTCATCTTGACATGTCCGTACTAAATCATGATTAACTTTTCATTTAGAGCTCAGATTGACACGAATCCAATGTCCACATTAAGCTACCTCAATTTTCTATATTGTAATAAAATTTGAGACAGAAATAGGCACGACAAAGCTTCCAAGTAATCCAATCTATCCAAAACTGTGTGATGCCATGCATTATGCCTCATGTATAAGCCTTTACTCAATTAGCAGCAATGATCAGCTTAGAATAATCATATTAACTGGCCAATAGACTTGACATGTCTGCACTAAATCGTCCGTAAGTTTTGATTTTGAGTTCAGAATGACACGAATCCAATGTCCACGTTAAGCTATATAAATTTACTATATCTTAACAAAATTTGAGATAGAAATAGACACGACAAACCTCCAAGTCATCTAATTATCACAAATTTCGTGATGCCATGCTTTGGGCTTCATTTATAAGCCTTTACTTAATGAGCACCAATGGTCATTTTAGAATGATCATTTTAACTGGCCGATCAACTTGACATGTCCACTTTAAATCGTGTATAACTTCTGATTTAGAGCTCAGAATGACACGAATCCAATGCCCACATTAAGCTAGATCAATTTTCTATACTGTAACAAAATTTGAGACAAATATAAAGACGACAAAGCTTCCAAGTAATCCAATCTATCCAGAACTGTGTGATGCCATTCATTATCCTTCATTTATAAGTCTTTACTCAATGAGCATCAATGATCAGTTTAGAATTATCATATTAACTGGCCAACCAACTTGACATGTCCGCACTAAATCGCCAGTAACTTTTGTTTTTGAGCTCGGAATGACACGAATCCAATGCTCACGTGAAGCTAGATAAATTTCCTATATTTTGACAAAATTTGAGATAAAAATAGACACGACAAAGCTTCCAAGTAATCCAATCTATCCAAAACTGTGTGATGCCATGCATTATGCTTCATTTATAAGCCTTTACTTAATGAGCACCAATCGTCATTTAAGAATGATCATATTATTTGCCCGACCAACTTAACATATCCACACTAAATCGTATGTAACTTTTGATTTTGAGCTCAGAATGACACAAATCCAATGCCCATGTTAAGATAGCTCAATTTTCTATATTGTAACAAAATATGAGATAGAAAGAGACATGACAAAGCTTCCAAGTAATCCAATCTATCCAAAATTTTGTGATGCCATGCATTATGCTTTATGTGTAAGCCTTTACTCAATGAGCAGCAATGATCAGTTTAGAATAATCAAATTAACTGGCCAATCAACTTGGCATAACCGCACTAAATCGTTCGTAACTTTTGATTTTGAACTTAGAATGACACGAATCCAATTCCCACATTAAGTTAGATAAATTTTTTATATTTTGACAAAATCTGAGACGGAAGTAGAGTCGACACAGCATCCAAGTAATCCAATCAATCAGAAACTGTGTGATGTCATGCCTTATGCTTCATTTATGACCCTTTACTTAATAAGCACCAATGATCATTTTAGAATTATAATTTTAACTGGCCGATCAACTTGACACGTCCACACTATATCGTCTATAACTTTTGATTTAGAGCTCACTATGACATGAATCCAATTCCCACGTTAAGCTAGCTCATTATTCTATGGTTTGACAAAATTAGAGACAAAATTTAGAGATGACAAAGCGTTCAAGTAATACAATCTATCCCAAACGACTTGATGCCATGCTTTATGTTTCATTTATAAGCTTTTACTTAATGAGCACCAATGATCAGTTTATAATGATCACTTTAAATGGCCGATCAACTTGACATGTCCGCATTGAATCGTCCGTAACTTTAGATTTAGAGCTTAGAATGACACAAATCCAATGCCCACGTTAAGCTACCTCAATTTTTCTATATTGTAACAAAATTTGAGACAGAAATAGGCACAACAAAGCTTCCAAGTAATCCAATCTATCCAAAACTGTGTGATGCCATGCATTATGCCTCATGTATAAGCCTTTACTAAATTAGCAGCAATGATCAGCTTGGAATAATCATATTAACTGGCCAATAAACTTGACATGTCCACACTAAAACATCCGTAAGTTTTGATTTTGAGCTCAGAATGACACGAATCCAATGTCCACGTTAAGCTAGATAAATATACTATATTTTAACAAAATTTGAGACAGAAATAGAGACGACAAACCTCCAAGTCATCCAATCTATCACAAATTTCGTGATGCCATGCCTTGGGCTTCATTTATAAGCCTTTGCTTAATGAGCAACAATAGTATTTTAGAATGATTATTTTTACTGGCCGACCAAGTTGACATGTCCACACTAAATCGTCTATAACTTTTGATTTAGAACTCAGAGTGACACGAATCCAATGCCCATGTTAAGCTAGCTCAATTTTCGATATTGTAACAAAATTTGAGATAAAAATAAACACGACAAAGCTTCCAAGTAATCCAATCTATCCAGAACTGTGTGATGCCATGCATTATGCTTCATTTATAAGTCTTTACTCAATGAGCATCAATGATCAGTTTAGAATTATCATATTATCTGGCCAACCAATTTCACATTTCCGCACTAAATCGCCCATAACTTTTGATTTTGAGCTCTGAATGACACGAATCCAATGCTCATGTGAAGCTAGATAAATTTTCTATATTTTGACAAAATTTGAGATAAAAATAGACACGACAACGCTTTTAAGTAATCCAATCTATGCAAAACTGTGTTATGCCATGCATTATGCTTCATCTATAAGCCTTTACTTAATTAGCACCAATCATCATTTTAGAATGATCATATTATTTGGCCGACCAACTTAACATATCCACACTGAATCGTATGTCACTTTTGATTTTGAGCTCAGAATGACACAAATCAAATGCCCTTCTTAAGATAGCTCAATTTTCTATATTGTAACAAAATATGAGATAGAAACAGACATGACAAACCTTCCAAATAATCCAATCTATCCAAAATTTTGTGATGCCGTACATTATGCTCAATGTGTAAGCCTTTACTCAATGAGCAGCAATGATCAGTTTAGTATAATCATATTAACTGGCCGATCAACTTGACATATCCGCACTAAATCGTTCGTAACTTTTGATTTTGAACTTAGAATGACACGAATCCAATTCCCACATTAAGTTAGATAAATTTTTTATATTTTGACAAAATTTGAGACGGAAATAGAGACGACACAACATCCAAGTAATCCAATCTATCAGAAACTGTGTGATGTCATGCCTTAGGCTTCATTTATAACCCTGTACTTAATAAGCACCAATCATCATTATAGAATTATAATTTTAACTGGTCGATCAACTTGACACGTCCACACTATATCGTCTATAAGTTTTGATTTAGAGCTCAGTATGACATGAATCCAATTCCCACGTTAAGATAGCTAATTATTCTATGGTTTGACAAAATTTGAGGCAGAATTAGAGACGACAAAGCATTCAAGTAATACAATCTATACCAAACTACGTGATGCCATGCTTTAGGTTTTATTTACAAGCTTTACTTAATGAGCACCAATGATCAGTTTAGAATGATCATTTTAAATGGCCGATAAACATGACACGAATCCAATTCCCATGTTAAGCTAGCTCAATTTTCTATATTTTGACAAAATTTGAGACAAAAATAGAGACAACAAAGCATCCAGGTAATTCAGTCTATCCAAACCGCTTGATGCCATGCATTATGCTTCATTTATAAGACGTTACTTAATGGGCACCAATGATCAGTTTAGAATGATCACTTTAAATGGCCACTCAACTTGACATGTCCGTAATAAATCATCATTAACTTTTTATTTATAGCTCAAAATGACACGAATCCAATGCCCACGTTAAGCTACCTCAATTTTCTATATTGTATTAAAATTTGAGACTGAAATAGACACGACGAAGCTTCCAAGTAATCCAATCTATCCAAAACTGTGTGATGCCATGCATTATGCCTCATGTATAAGCCTTTACTCAATTAGCAGCAATGATCAGCTTAGAATAATCATATTAACTGGCCAATCAACTTGACATGTGCGCACTAAATCATCCGTATGTTTTGATTTTGAGCTCAGAATGACACATATCCATTGTCCAAGTTAAGCTAGATAAATTTACTATATTTTAACAAAATTTGAGAAGGAAATAGAGACGACAAAGCATCCAAGTCATCCAATCTATCACAAATTGCGTGATGCCATGCCTTGGGCTTCATTTATAAGCCTTTACTTAATGAGCACCAATGGTCATTTTAGAATGATCATTTTAACTGGCCAATCAACTGGCATGTCCACACTAAATCGTCTATAACTTTTGATTTAGAGCTCAGAATGACACGAATCAAATGCCCACGTTAAGTACACTAATTATTCTATGGTTTGACAAAACTTGAGACAAAATTGGAGACGACAAAGCGTCCAAGTAAACCAACCTATCCCATACTACGTTATACCATGCTTTATGCTTCATTTATAAGCCTTTACTTAACGAGCACTAATGATCAGTTTAGAATGATCACTTTAAATGGCCAATCAACTTGACATGTAAATCATCCGTAACTTTTGATTCAGAGCATTGAATGACACGAATCCAATGCCCATGTTAATCTAGCTCAATTTTGTATACCTTAACAAAATTTAAGACACATATAGAGACGACAAAGCATCCAACTAATCATATCTATCCAAACTGCTTGATGCCATGTGTTGTTCTTCATTTATAATCCTTTACTTAATGAGCACCAATGATCACTTTAACTGGCCACTCAACTTGACATGTCCGTACTAAATCGTCCGAGCTAGCCTTCGTCTCAATGTTCCAAACAAGAGGGTTTTATTCAGGGCTCAGAATAACATGAATCCAATGCCCATGTTAAGCTTGTTCAATTTTCTATATTGTAACAAAATTTGAGACAAAAATAGACACGACAAACCTTCCAAGTAATCCAATCTATCCAAAAACAGTGTGATGCCATGCATTATGCTTCATGTATAAACCTTTACTCAATGAACAACAATGATCAATTTAGAATAGTCATAATAACTGGCCGATAACCATGACATGTCTGCAGTAAATCATCCGTAACATTTAATTTTGAGCTTAGAATGAGACGAATCCAATGCCCACGTTATGGTAGATAAAGTTTCGATATTTTGACAAAATTTGAGACGGAAGTAGAGACAACAAAGCGTCCAAGTAATCCAATCTATCCAAAACTGTGTGACGCCATGCATTATGCTTCATTTATAAGCCTTTACTTAATGAGGACCAATCATCATTTTAGAATGATCATTTTAACTGGCCGATCAACTTGACATGTCCACACTAAATCGCCTATAACTTTTGATTTAGAGCTCAGAATGACACGAATCCAATGCCCACGTTAAGTAAGCTCATTATTCTATGGTTTGACAAAACTTGAGACAAAATTAGGGACGACAAAGTGTCCATGTAAATCAGTCTATCCCAAACTATGTGATGCCATGCTCTATGCTTCATTTATAAGCCTTTACTTACTGAGCACCAACGATCAGTTTAGAATGATCACTTTAAATGGCCGATCAACTTGACATGTAAATCATCCGTAACTTTTCATTTAGAGCATTGAATGACATGAATCCAATTCCCACGTTAGTCTAGCTCAATTTTGTATACTTTGACAAAATTTGAGACACATATAGAGACGACAAAGCATCCAACTAATCAAATCTATCCAAATTGCTTGATGCCATGCATTATTCTTCATTCATAGCCACTCAATTTAGAATGAGCACTAATGATCAATTTAGAATGATCACTTTATCTGGCCACTCAATTTGACATGTCTGTACTAAATCGTCCGTAACGTTTTATTCAAAGCTCAGAATGACATGAATCCAATGCCCACGTTAAGCTTGTTCAATTTTCTATATTGTAACAAAATTTGAGACAAAAATAGACACTACAAAGGTTCCAAGTAATCCAGTCTATCCAAAAACTGTGTGATGCCATTCATAATGCTTCATGTATAAAACTTTAATCAATTAACAACAATGATCAGTTTAGAATAATCATAATAACTAACTGATCAACTTGACATGGCTGCACTAAATTGTCCGTAACATTTGATTTTGAGCTTAGAATGACATGAATCCAATAAACACGTTAAGGTAGATAAATTTTCGATATTTTGACAAAATTTGAAATGGAAGTAGAGATAACAAAGCGTCCAAGTAATCCAATCTATCCAAAACTGTGTGATGCCATGCATTATGCTTCAAATTATAAGCCTTTACTTAATGAGGACCAATCATCATTTTAGAATGATCATATTAACTGCCCGACCAACTTGACATATCCACACTAAATCGTATATAACTTTGCTTTTGACCTCAGAATGACACGAATCCAATGCCCACGTTAAGATATCTCAATTTTTTATATTGTAACAAAATATGAGACAGAAACAGACACGACAAAACTTCCAAGTAATCCAATCTATCCAAAATTGTATGATGCCATGCATTATGCTTTATGTAGAAGCCTTTACTCAATGAGCAGCAATGATCAGTTTAGAATAATCATATTAACAGACCGATCAACTTGACAAATCCGCACTAAATTATCCGTAACTTTTGATTTTGAGCTTAGAATGACACGAATACAGTTTCCACGTTAAGTTAGATAAGTTTTCTATATTGTGACAAAGTTTGAGACGGAAGTAGAGATGACAAAGCGTCCAAGTAATCCAATCTATTAGAAACTGTGTGATGTCATGCCTTAGGCTTCATTTATAACCCTTTACTTAATGAGCACCAATGATCATTTTAGAATGATCATTTTAACTGGCCGATCAACTTGACATGTCCACACTATATCGCCTATAGCTTTTGATTTAGTGCTGAGAATGACACGAATCCAATGCCCACGTTAAGCTAGCTCATTATTCTATGGTTTGAAAAAATTTAAGACAGAATTAGAGACGATAAAGCATTCAAGTAATCCAATCTATCCCAAGCTATGTGATGTCATGCTTTATGCTTCATTTATAAGCTTTTACTTAATGAGCACCAATGATTAGTTTTGAATGATCACTTTAACTGGCCAATCAACTTGACATGTCCCCACTAAATCGTCCGTAAATTTTGATTAGAGCTCAACATGACACGAATCCAATGCCCATATTAAGCTAGCTCAATTTTCTATATTTTACGTAAATGGAGACAAAAATAGAGACGACAAATTGTCCAAGTAATCCAATCTATCCAAACTACTTGATGTCATGCTTTATACTTCGTTTATAAGCCTTTACTTAATGAGTACCAATGATCAGTTTAATTGGCCGATCAACTTGACATGTCTGCACTAAATCGTTCGTAACTTTAGATTTAGAGCTTAGAATGACACGAATCCAATTTCCATGTTAAGCTAGCTCAATTTTCAATATTTTGACAAAATTTTAGGCCAAATTAGAGACGACAAAGCATCCAGGTAATTCAGTCTATCCACACCGCTTGATGCCATGCATTATGCTTCATTTATAAGCCTTTACTTAATGAGCACCAATGATCAATTTAGAATGATCACTTTAACTGGCCGTACGAAATCATCATTAACTTTTAATTTATAGCTCAGAATGACACTAATCCAATGCCCATGTTAAGCTATCTCAATTTTCTATATTGTAACAAAATTTGAGACAGAAATAGGCAAGACAAAGCTTTCAAGTAATCCAATCTATCCAAAACTGTGTGACGCCATGCATTATGCCTCATGTATAAGCCTTTACTTAATTAGCAGCAATGATCAGCTTAGAATAATCATATTAACTGGCCAATCAACTGGATATGTCTGCAGTAAATCGTCTGTAAGTTTTGATTTTGAGCTCATAATGACACGAATCCAATGTATACGTTAAGCTAGATAAATTTACTATATTTTGACAAAATTTGAGACATAAGTAGAGACGACAAAGCGTCCAAGTCATCCAATCTATCACAAATTGCGTGATGCGATGTCTTGGGCTTTATCTATAAGCCTTTACTTAATGAGCAGCAATGGTCATTTTAGAATGATCTGTTTAACTGGCCGATCAGCTTGACATGTCCACACAGTTTTCTATATTGTGACAAACTTTGAGACAGAAATAGATAGGACAAAGCGTCCAAGTAATCCAATCCATCCCAAAATGCGTGACGCCATGCATTATTCTTCATTTATAAGTTTTTACTTAATGAGCAGCAATGATCATTTTAGAATGATCATTTTAACTGAATGATCAGCTGATATGCCTGCACTAAATCGTCTATAACTTTGATTTGGAGCTCAGGACACGAATCCAATGCCCACGTTAAGGTTGCTCATTATACTATGGTTTCAAAAATTTTAAGTCAGAATTAGAGACGACAAAGCGTCCACGTAATCCAATCTATCCAGAACTACGTGACGCCATGCTTTATGCTTCATTTATAAGCCTTTACTTAACGAGCACCAATGATATGTTTAGAATGATGACTTTAAATGCCCAATCAACTTGACATGTCAGAACTAAATCATCCGTAACTTTTGATTTAGAGCTTATAATGACACGAATCCAATGCCCACGTTAATCTAGCTCAAGTTTCTATACTTTGACAAAATTTTAGACACAAATAGAGACGACAAAGCATCTAACTAGTCAAATCTATCCAAAATGCTTGTACCATGCATTATGCTTCATTTATAAGCATTTACTTAATGAGCACCAATGATCAATTTAGAATGATCACTTTAACTGGCCACTCAACTTGACATTTCCGTACTAAATCGTCCATAATATTTTATTTAGAGCTCAAAATGACATGAATCCAATGCCCACGTTAAGCTTATTCAATTTTCTATATGGTAGCAAAATTTGAGACAAAAATAGGCACGAAAAAGCTTCCAAGTAATCCAATCTATCCAAAACTATGTGATGCAATATAAACCTTTACTCAAAGAACAACAATGATCAGTTAAGAATAATCATATGAACTGGCCGATCAACTTGACATTTCCGCACTAAATCGTCCGTAACTTTTGATTTTGAGCTTAGAATGACACGAATCCAATGCCCACGTTAAGGTAGATAAAGTTTTATATTTTGACAAAATTTGAGATGGAAGTAGAGACGACAAAGCGTCCAAGAAATCCAATCTATCTCATACTGCGTGGTATGCTTCATTTATAAGCCTTTACTCAATGAGCATTAATGATCACCTTAGAAAAATCATATTAACAGGCCAATCAACTTGATTTGTCCGCACTAAATCACCCGTAACTTTTGATTTTGAGCTCAGAATGACACGAATCCATGCCCACGTTAAGTTTTATAAATTTTATATATTTTGACAAAATTTGAGACAAAAGTAGAGACGACAAAGCGTCCAAGTAATCCAATCTATGAGAAGGTGCATGATGCCATGCCTTAGTCTTCATTTGTTAGCCTTTACTTCATGACCACCAATGATCATTTTAGAATGATCATTTTAACTGGTCGATCAACTTTAGATGTCCGCACTAACTCGTCTATAAATTTTGATTTAGAGCTCAGAATGCCCACAATAAGCTAGCTCATTATTCTATGGTTTGAAAAAATTTGAAACTGAAATAGAGACGACAAAGCATCCAAGTATTCCAATCCATCCCAAACTAAGTGATGCCATGCATTCTGCTTCATTTATAAGTCTTTCCTTAATGAGCACCAATGATCGGTTTAGAATGATCACTTTAAGTGGCTGATCAACTTGACATGTCCGCAGTAAATCGTGCGTAACTTTGGATTTAGAGCTTAGAATGACACGAATCCGATGCCCATGTTAAGCTAGCTCAATTTTCAATATTTTGATGAAATTTGAGACAGAAAAAGAGAGGACAAAGCATCCAACTTATCCAATCTACCTAAACTGCTTAATGCCATGTATTATGGTTCATTTAGAAGCCTTTACTTAATGAGCACCAACGATCAATTTAGAATGATCATTTTAAATGGGCACTCAACTTGACATGTCCGTAATAAATCGTCCGTAACTTTTGATTTCGAGATTAGAATGACACGAATCCAATGCTTACTTTAATGGTTGCGTATTTCGAACAATATGCGACTACAGTTTTTAGTCACCATTTTGCTACCAATTTGCAACTACTACTCCATAGTCGGAAATTGGTCGCAAAACAGTTGTAAACGTAGTCGCACATTTTTATTGACATAGGAAAATCAAATAAGACCTATCTTGACCTACAAGGCAAGTGTGAGCACGAAAATTCAGTTTGAATAACAAGGGAAATGAAAAAGGATGGGTTATTATTAACCACATGGTTGAAATGGTTAAATAGCTACCTTGGGAGAAGAATCAAGGTGAAAAAGTCATGCCCATGCTGCACACAGTCTTGGCAACCACACCAAACAGTCATGCCCATGCTGCACACAGTCTTGGCAACCACACCAAACAGTCATGCCCATGCTGTCTCCTCTCTTCTCATTGGTTGTTGACAGGCTCCTCCTCTATTCAAACTCATCCACAAGTTTGAATTCGTTTTCTTTTGTGTTCACATTGTAAATCCTCTATAAAAGGGCTGTAAAGACTCAATGTATAATATACTCTTAGGAGATTCTTCTCCATAAGTCTAAGTCATTTCTCATTTTCTCATACTTCTCTTTGAGTTTTCAGATTCAATTCTTCACATTTCTCCTCTATAATCTCAATATTCTTACATGGTATCAGAGCATAAGATCATTCTCTTATCTTTTCTACTCAAATCTCTCAGTTTCTAATCTAAAATTCTGTCAAAAATCTCTCAGTCTTTAGACTAAAAACTCACGGTTTCATTCAACCATAAAAGCTGCTTCCTTTGAGCTCTTCAAAGCCTAACAATGGAGGATACAGTTCAAATTAGTTCCAGCCTGAAACCTACGGTGATAGCAGTAGTTCTCAAAGGCTTGAACTACACATTATGGTCAAGAACCATCAAGACAGCCATTTGTGGCAAAGGACTTTGGAATCACATCTTGGAGGATAATACTCCATCTATAGATGATCCAAAGGAGAAGAAGGATGAGGCAACAAGAAAAGAAGAAGCTAGGTGGTTCCAAGAAGATCAATCAGTCCTTGGATTCCTCCAAAATTCATTGGACCCATCCATTCTTGAAGCTTATTCACATTGTGAAACTGCCAAGTCTCTTTGGGACACTCTCAAGAGGGTGTATGGGGATGTTTCAAACCTCAGGCGTGTGTATGAGGTTAAGAAGGCTCTCAATGATCTACACCAAGAGGATATGGAGTTCACAAAATTCCTGGGCAAGTTCCAGTCAACATGGTCCGAGCTTGACATGTTGAGACCAAGTTCTATGGATCCAAAGGTGCTTAATGAAAGGAAGGAACAAGACAAGATATTTGGGCTCCTTCTCAACCTAAATCCAGCCTTTAAGGATGTGATTAAGTCCATCCTGAGAGAGCCAAAACTCCCTGATTTCGAAGAGGTGTGCTCACGGATTCAAAGGGAGCAAGGCAACATTGGTTTGTTTGGTGGTAAAGGAGAACTAGTCATGGCCAACAAAAGCGTGTTTAAGCAAGAGGATAGGAAGAGTGTGATGTGTGAGCATTGTAAGAGGAATGGCCACATCAAGGACAAGTGCTGGATACTTCATCCTCATCTCAAGCCAAACCGGTTCAAGGATTCAAAGGCTAACATCTCTCAAATGGTTGCGACTGAACCGGCAAGTTCATCCAACCAAGGAGGGGAGCTAGCTATGAATGTATCCATGGAGTATGTTAAGAAGAGTGACTTGGAGGATCTCATCAAGGCCTATGCCTCAAAACTCTCCGGTATCACACTCTACTCCCATAAATCGCTTGATAAACCAGATCATAAGTTGGTAGTGGATTCAGGTGCTTCTCACCATATGATTAGCAATGCTAGGTTGTTAAAGAACATTGAACCATGTCTAGGACAAGTAACTATAGCTGATGGTAAGGGTATTCCAATTGAAGGAACCGAAAAATTAAGACTATTTGACAAAGAAACTAATGCATTCTTTGTACCTAAATTTAAGTCTAATCTAGTTTCTGTCAAAAAGGCTACTAAAGACCTCAATTGCAATGTTACATTTGGGCCTAACAATGTTTACTTTCAGGATATTAAGAGTGGTAAGATACTTGGAGGTGGTGTAACTCAAGATGAGCTCTATGTTCTTGGAGACCCTCCAAGCAATTTGGATTCCTTAGCTTTCAAATCCTGTGTTTTTGCTAATAAAGATGTCTTATGGCATGCTAGATTAGGACATCCTCATGCTCGTGCTTTAAGCTTAATAATTCCTAATGTCGCTTATGATCACTCAGTTTGTGAGGCTTGTATCCTTGGCAAACATTGTCGTGTTTTTTTCCCTAAATCGTCTACAATTTATGAGCATTGCTTTGATTTAGTACATTCCGATGTTTGGACCTCACCTTACATGTCTAGAGATAGGAATAAATACTTTGTGACCTTTATAGATGAGAAATCGAAATATACATGGGTTACATTACTTCCATCTAAAGATAGGGTTTATGAGGCATTTATAAACTTTCATAATTATGTTACTAATCAATTCAATGCCAAGATCAAAGTGTTAAGATCAGATAATGGAGGGAATACACAAGTCAAAGATTCAAAGCTCATCTAAACAAACATGGAATACTACATCAAACTAGCTGTCCACACACACCACAACAAAATGGAGTTGCTGAAAGGAAGAACCGACACTTAATGGAAGTAGCAAGATCCATGATGTTTCATACCAATGTTCCTAAAAGTTTTTGGGGAGATGCAGTCTTGGTTGCTTGCTACCTCATCAATCAGATTCCAACCAAAGTCTTGCAAGATATATCCCCATTTGAGGTACTCAATAAAACTAAACCTTCCATTGATCATTTACGTGTATTTGGGTGTGTGTGCTTTGTGTATGTTCCAGGTGATCTAAGAAACAAGTTGGAGGCAAAGAGCATCAAGTGTATGTTCCTTGGATATTCGACAACACAAAAGGGTTATAAGTGCTATGATCCGAGCAACAACAGGACATATGTGTCTAGAGATGTCAAGTTCATAGAAGAACAAAGCTATTATGATCAGAAAGATTGGGAAGGATTGAAGGATCTCTCAAGGTCACCTTCTGATTTGGCTACGAGTTTGAGGTTTCTCTTGAATCATTTGGGAAATGATCTGCCAAAGGATTCAAGACACGAAGAAACAAGAAGCTTAAGTAGTTCACAAGATACCCAAGAGAATGAACAAGGGGTGGTAACTCAAGAACCAACTCCAATCCAAGAAGAAGCTATGGCCCAAAATCAAGAACAAGACGACTTGGAAGTGGGTATAGAGGAACCTATTCACCAAATGGAAGAGGAACGGTTGTAGAGGAGGCTGCACCACCTGTTCAGCATTTAAGGAGGAGTACTAGACTTAGGAACACTAGGGTATTCTACAACAACCAGGCCGTGGCTCATCCCATACAAGCTGTTTGTTCCCTTGACCTCTTGCCATCTAGTCATCAAGCATTCCTTGGAAAGATTGAACAAAGTCAGATTCCAAGGACTTATGAAGAAGCTGAGAGCAAGAAAGAATGGTTAGATGCAGTAAGAGATGAGAAGGGAGCTATGGAAAGGAATCATACATGGGATATACAAGAACTTCCCAAAGGCAAGAAGGCTGTGAGTTCCAAGTGGGTGTTCACCATCAAGTATAAGAACAATGGGGACATAGAAAGGTACAAGGCATGTCTAGTTGCAAGAGGTTTCACTCAGACATATGGAGAGGACTATACTGATACCTTTGCACCGGTGGCTAAGCTACACACTGTAAGGGTTGTTCTTTCACTAGCTACGAATCTGACTTGGGACTTATGGCAAATGGATGTCAAGAACGCATTCCAACAAGGAGAACTTGAAGAGGAAGTGTATATGACTCCACCACCAGGCCTTGAAGATTTTTGCAAAGAGGGACAGGTTCTAAGACTTAGGAAGGCAATATATGGGTTGAAGCAGTCACCAAGGGCCTGGTATCACAAATTAAGCTCCACACTTACTGATAATGGGTTTAGGAAATCCCATTCAGATCATACTTTGTTCACTCGTCAAAACTCCAAAGGAATCGTGGCGGTCTTGGTTTATGTGGATGACCTTATCATCACAGGAGATGATAAGGAAGGAATTCAGTCCACAAAGGCCTTCTTAAACAGATCATTTGACATCAAGGATCTTGGAGAGTTGAAGTACTTCTTGGGTATTGAAGTGTGTCGGTCTCAAGAAGGGCTCTTTCTATCCCAAAGAAAGTATGCTCTTGATCTGTTGACAGACACGGGAAAGCTTGGGGCTAAACCGGCCAAAACTCCTCTTGAAGATGGCTACAAGGTCAACGGAAAGGGGGAGAAAGCTGATGAGTTATTTAAGGATGTTTCTCAGTATAGGAGACTAGTTGGGAAGCTGATCTACCTCACCCTCACACGACCAGACTTGTGTTTTGTTGTGAATCAAGTAAGTCAACATATGCAAAAGCCTACTGTATATCATTGGAGCATGGTAGAAAGGATCCTTAGATACATCAAAGGATCTCCTGGTCAAGGTATATGGATGGGCAAGAATGGGAACACTGAGATTGTCGGGAATTGTGATGCGGATTGGGCTGGTGATAGGGTGGATAGGAAATCAACCACTGGGTATTGCACCTTCGTTGGTGGGAACTTAGTCACTTGGAAGACTAAGAAGCAGAAGGTGGTATCATGTTCTAGTGTTGAAGCAGAATATAGGGCTATGAGGAAGCTGACAAATGAAGTAACTTGGCTCAAAGCACTCTTGAAAGATTTTGGTATTGCACAACCAGGGCCAATTACCTTCCATTGTGATAATCAGGCAGCCATTCACATAGCTTCAAACTCAGTGTTTCACGAGAGGACCAAGCACATAGAGATCGACTGCCATAAGGTTAGGGAGAAAGTACAAGATGGAACCATTCTGCCATGTTATACAAGGAGTGAAGACCAACTAGCTGACATCTTCACAAAGGCAGCAAGTCTCAAAGTTTGCAAGAACATCTTTAGCAAACTTGGGCTTGTTGATTTATCACACCCATGATCAAAGGTCTCCTAATCCAAGAGCAACACACTCTTTTCCCTTATTAAGGTTTTGTCCCAAGTGGTTTTCCTTGATAAGGTTTTTAATGAGGTGTTGCCTTGGGTTCCCAAGCTTAAGACTTTAGGGTGATTCCAAAGTCTTTAGCTTGAGGGGGAGTATTGACATAGGAAAATCAAATAAGACCTATCTTGACCTAGAAGGCAAGTGTGAGCACGAAAATTCAGTTTGAATAACAAGGGAAATGAAAAAGGATGGGTTATTATTAACCACATGGTTGAAATGGTTAAATAGCTACCTTGGGAGAAGAATCAAGGTGAAAAAGTCATGCCCATGCTGCACACATTCTTGGCAACCACACCAAACAGTCATGCCCATGCTGCACACAGTCTTGGCAACCACACCAAACAGTCATGCCCATGCTGCACACAGTCTTGGCAACCACACCAAACAGTCATGCCCATGCTGTCTCCTCTCTTCTCATTGGCTGTTGACAGGCTCCTCCTCTATTCAAACTCATCCACAAGTTTGAATTCGTTTTCTTTTGTGTTCACATTGTAAATCCTCTATAAAAGGGCTGTAAAGACTCAATGTATAATATACTCTTAGGAGATTCTTCTCCATAAGTCTAAGTCATTTCTCATTTTCTCATACTTCTCTTTGAGTTTTCAGATTCAATTCTTCACATTTCTCCTCTATAATCTCAATATTCTTACAATTTTGCGATCACATATGTAGTCGCAAAATACAGTGGCATTTTGACAGTTTTCTTGTAGTGCTATCCAAAACTGTGTGATGCCATGCATTATACTTCATTTATAAGCATTTACTCAATGCGCACCAATGATCAGTTTAGAATGGTCCCTTTAACTGGCCGAACAACTTGACATGTCCGCACTAAATCGTCCGTAACTTTTGATTTAGAGCTCAGAATAAAGTGGCCGAATCCAATGGCCACTTTAATCTAGCTCAATTTTCTATATTGTGACAAATTTTGAGACAGAAATAGATATCACAAAGCGTCCGTAACGTTTGATTTAGAGCTCAAAATGACACAAATCCAGTATCCACGTTAAGCTAGCTCAATTTTCTATATTATGACAAAATTTGAGATAGAAATAGATACGACAAAGCATACACGTAATCCAATCCATCCCAAACTGCATAATGCCATGCATTATTCTTCATTTATAAGCTTTCACTCAATGAGCACCAATGATCAGCTTACAATGATCACTTTAACTGCCCGATCAACTTGACATATCCACACTAAATTGTCTTTAACTTCTAATTTAGAGCTCCGAATGACATGAATCCAATGCCCACGTTAATCTAGCTCAAATTTCTATATTTGGACAAGTTCGAGATAAAAATAGAGATGACAAAATGTACAAGTAATCCAATCCATCCCAAACTTCTTGATGCCATGCATTATTCTTCATTTATAACCTTTTACTCAATGAGCACCAATGATCAGTTTATAATGATCATTTTAACTAGCTGATCAACTTGACATGTCCGCACTAAATCGTCCATAACTTTTGATTTAGAGCTCAAAATGTCACGAATCCAATGTCCACGTTAAGCAGGATTAAGTTTCAATATTGTTTCAAAATTTGAGACAGAAATAAATATGAAAACGCGTCCAAGTAATCCAATCCATCCCAAACTGCGTGATACCATGCGTTATTCTTCATATCATTTTAATTGGCCGATCAACTTGACATGTCCGCACTAAATCGTCCGTAACTTTTGATCTTGAGCTTAGAATGACACGAATCCAATGCCCACATTAAGCTAGCTCAATTTTCCATAGTGTATCAAAATTTCAGATAGAACTAAATACGAAGCGTCCAAGTAATCCAATCTATCACAAACTTCATGATGCCAGGCATTATGCTTCATTTATAAGCATTTACTCAATGAGCACCAATGATCAGCTTAGAATCATGATTGTAACTGACCGATCAACTTGACATGTCCATAATAAATCATTTGTAACTTTTGATTTGAGCTCAAAATGACAAGAATCCAATGACCACATTAAGTTAGATTAATTTTCTGTATTTTAACAGAACTTTAAACAAAAATAGAAACAACTAAGGGTTCAAGTAATTCAATCTATCCAAAACTGTGTGATGTCATGCATTATGCTTCGTTTATAAGCTTTTACTCAATGAGCACCACTGATCAGTTTAGAATGATCCTTTTAACTGGCGATCAACTTGACATGTTCGCTCTAAATCGTCCACAACTTTTTATTTACAGCTCAGAATGACACGAATCTAATTCCCAAGTTAAGCTAGCTCAATTTTCTATATGCTTACAAAATTTGAGACAGAAATAGATACGACAATGAGTCCAAATAATCCAATATATCCAAAACTGTGTGCTGCCATGCATTATGATTCATTTATATTCCTTTACTCAATGAGCACCAATGATCAGTTTAGAATGTTCACTTTAGCTGCCCGATTAACTTGACATATCCACACTAAATCGTCATTAACTTTTAATTAGAGCTCAGAGTGACATGAATCCAATGCCCACATTAATCTAGCTCAATTTTCTATATTTGGACAATATTTGAGATAAAAATAGAGACGACAAAACGTACAAGTAATCCAATCCATCCCAAACTTCGTGATGCCATGCATTATTCTTTGTTTATAAACTTTTAATCAATGAGCACCAATGATCCGTTTATAATGATCATTTTACCTGGCCGATCAATGTGACATGTCTGCACTAAATTGTCCATAACTTTTGATTTAGAGCTCAGAATGACATGAATCCAATGTCCATGTTGTAGGCTCAATTTTCAATCATTTTTCAAAATTTGAGTCAGAAATAGATACGAAAAAGCGTCCAAGTAATCCTCCATCCCAAACTGCGTGATGCCATGTGATATTCTTCATAGCATTTTAATTGATCGATCAACTTGACATGTCCGCACTAAATCATCCGTAACTTTTGATTTTGAGCTTAGAATGATACGAATCCAATGCCCACGTTAAGCTAGCTCAATTTTCTTTATTGTGTCAAAATTTCGGACAGAACTACATACGAAGCGTCCAAGTAATCCAATCTACCATAAACTGTGCGATGCGAGGCATTATGCTTCATTTATAGGCCTTTACTCAATGAGCACCAATGATCAGTTTAGAATAATCATATTAACTGGCCAATCAACTTGACATTTTTGCACTAAATCTTCTGTAACTTTTGATTTACAGCTCAGAATGACACGAATCCAATGCCCACATAAAGCTAGCTAAATATTCTATATTTTGCAAAATTTGAGGCAAAAATAGAGACGAAAAAGCATCTAAGTAATCCAATCTATTCCAAACTACGTGATGCCATACTTTATACTTCATTTATAAGCCTTTATTTAATAAGCACCAATGATCAGTTTAGAATGATGATTTTAACTGGCCGATCAACTTGACATGTCCATAATAAATTGTCTTAACTTTTGATTTGAGCTCAGACTGACAAGAATCCATTGACCAAATTAAGTTCGATTAATTTTCCATATTTTAACAGAATTTGAAACAAAAATAGAAATGACAAAGTGTCCAAGTAATTCAATCTATCCAAAACTGTGTGATGCCACACATTTTGCTTTGTTTCTAAGCCTTTACTCAAAGAGCATCAATGATCAATACAGAATAATCATATTAACTGGCGATCAACTTGACATGTCCGCTCTAAATCGTTTGCAACTTTTGATTTAGAGTTCACAATGATAAGAATCCAATGCCACGTTAATCTAGCTCAAATTTTTATATGGTAACAAAATTTGAGACATAAATAGATACGAGAATGCGTACAAGTAATCCAATCTATCCAAAAATGTGTGATGTCATACATTATGATTCATTTATATGCCTTTACTCAATGAGCACCAATAATAAGTTTAGAATGATCACCTTAACTGCCCGATCAACTTGACATATCCACACTAAATCGTCTGTAACTTTTAATTTAGAGCTTAGAATGACACGAATCCAGCGCCCACGATAATCTAGCTCAGCTTTCTATATTTTGACAAGATTCGAGATAAAAATAGAAACGACAAAGCATACAAGTAATGCAATCCATCCCAAACTGCGTGATGCCATGCATTATTCTTCATTTATAAGCTTTTCCTCAATGAGGAGCAATGATCAGTTTATAATGATCGTTTTAACTGGCCGATCAACTTGACATATGCACACTAAATCGTCTGTAACTGGCCGATCAACTTGATATGTCCATAATAAATCGCCTATAACTTTTGATTTGAGCTCAGAATGACAAGAATCCAATGACCACATTAAGTTAGATTAATTTTCTGTACTTTAACAGAATTTGAAACAAAAATAGAAACGACAAAGTGTCCAAGTAATCCAATCTATCCAAAACTGTGTGATGCCATGCATTATGCTTCGTTTATAAGCCTTTACTCAATGAGCAACAATGATCAGTTTAGAATAATCATATTAAATGGCCGATCAACTTGACATGTCCGCACTAAATCGTCTGTAACTTTTGATTTAGAGCTCAGAATGACACGTATTCAATGCCCGCGTTAAGCTAGCTCAATATTTTATATTGTGACAAAATTTAAGACAGAAATAGAGATAACAAAGCGTCGAAGTAATCCAGTCTGTCCCAAAATGCATGATGTCATGAATTATGCTTCATTTATAAGCTTTTACTCAACGAGCATTAATGATCAGTTTAGAATGACCATTTTAACTTTCCGATCAACTTGATATCTCTGCACTACATCAAATGTAACTTTTGATTTAGATCTCAAAATGACACGAATCCAATGCACATGTTAAGCTAGCTCAAATTTCTATATTTTGACAAAATTTGAGACAAAATTAGAGACGACAAAGCGTCCAAAAAATCTAATCTATCAAAAATTGCGTGATGCCATGCTTTATGTTTGATTTATAAGCCTTTACTTAATGAACACCAAAGTCATCAGTTTAGAATGATCACTTTAAGTGGCCGATCAACTTGACATGTCCGCACTAAATCGTCTGTAACTTTTGATTTATAGCTCAAAAACACACGAATCCAATACTCACGTTAAGCTAGCTCAATTTTCTATATTTTATTAAAATTTGAGATAGAAATATAGACGACAAAATGTCCAAGTAGTCTAATCTATCCAAAAATGTGTGCCATGCATTATGCTTCATTTAGAAGACTTTACTCAATGAGCACCAATGATCAGTTTAGAATGATCATATTAACTGAACGATCAACTTGACATGTCCGCACTAAGTCGTCCGTAAGTTTTTTATTTTGAGCTCAAAATGACACGAATCCAATGCCCATGTTAAGCTTGCTAAATTTTTTTTTTTGATAAAATTTGTGATAGAAATAGAGACGACAAAGGGTCCAAGTAATCCAATCAATCCCAAGTTGCGTGGTGGCATGTTTTATGCTTCATTGCTAAGCCTTTACTTAATAAGCATCAATGATCAGTTTAAAATGATCACTTTAAATGGCCGATCAACTTTACAAGTCCGCACTAAATCATCTGTAACTTTTGATTTTGAGCTTAGAATGACACGACTTCAATGCCCATGGTAAGCTAGATAACTTTTCTATATTTCAACAAAATTAGAGATAGAAATAGAGAAGAAAAAGCGTGCAAGTAATCTAATCTATCTGAAACTGTGTGAGGCCATGCATTATGAGCTGCAATGATCAGTTGAGAAAAAACATAATTTCTGGCCGATCAACTTGATATGTCCGCACTAAATCGTCCGTAAGTTTTGATTTATAGCTCAAAAACACACGAATCCAATACTCACGTTAAGCTAGCTCAATTTTCTATATTTTATTAAAATTTGAGATAGAAATATAGACGACAAAATTTCCAAGTAGTGTAATCTATCCAAAAATGTGTGATGCCATGCATTATGCTTCATTTAGAAGACTTTACTCAATGAGCACCAATGATCAGTTTAGAATGATCATATTAACTGAACGATCAACTTGACATGTCCGCACTAAGTCGTCCGTAAGTTTTTTATTTTGAGCTCACAATGACACGAATCCAATGCCCATGTTAAGCTTGCTAAATTTTCTTTTTTGACAAAATTTGTGATAGAAATAGAGACGACAAAGCGTCCAAGTAATCCAATCAATTCCAAGTTGCGTGGTGGCATGTTTTATGCTTCATTGCTAAGCCTTAACTTAATAAGCATCAATGATCAGTTTAAAATGATCACTTTAAATGGCCGATCAACTTTACAAGTCCGCACTAAATCATCTATAAATTTTGATTTTGAGCTCAGAATGACACGACTTCAATGCCCATGGTAAGCTAGATAACTTTTCTATATTTCAACAAAATTAGAGACAGAAATAGAGAAGAAAAAGCGTGCAAGTAATCTAATCTATCTGAAACTGTGTGAGGCCATGCATTATGAGCTGCAATGATCAGTTGAGAAAAATCATAATTTCTGGCCGATCAACTTGATATGTACGCACTAAATCGTCCGTAAGTTTTGATTTGAGCTTTGAATAACACGAATCCAATGCCCACGTTAAGCTAGCCCAATTTTCTATATTGGTACTAAATTTGAGATAGAACTAGAGATGAAAAAGTGTCAAAATAATGCAATCTATCCCAAACTGTGTGATGCCATGCATTATGCTTCATTAATAAGCCTTTACTCAATGAGCACCAATGATCAGTTTAGAATTATCATATTAACTGGCTGATCAAATTGACATGTCCGCCCTAAATAGTCCGTAACTTTTTATTTAGAGCTCAAAAACATACGAATCCAATGCCCACAATAAGCTAGCTCAATTTTCTATATTTTAACAAAATTTGAGACCGAAATAGAGACGACAAATCATCCAAGTATTCCAACTGTGTGATGCTAGACATTATGTTCATTTATAAGCCTTTACTCAATGATCACTAATGATCACTGTAGAAAAATCATTTTAACTAGCCGATCAACTTGACATGTAAGCACTAAATCGTCCCTAACTTTGGACTTTGAGATCAGAATGATACGAATCCAATGCCCACGTTAAACTAGTTCAGTTTTCTCTATTGTTACAAAATTTGAGACATAACTAGATACGATAAAGCGTCCAAATAATCCAATCTATCCCACAATGCGTGATGGCATGCATTATGCTTCATTTAGAAGTCTTTACTCAGTGAGCACCAATGATTAGTTAAGAATGATCATATTAACTAGCCGGTCAACTTGACATGTACGCACTAAATCGTCTGTAATTTTTGATTTTGAGCTCAAAATGACACGAATACAATGCCCACGTTATGCTTGCTAATTTTTTTTTATTTTGACAAAATTTGTGACAGCAATAGAGACGACAAGGCGTCCAAGTAATCCAATCTATCCCAAGTTGCATGATGCCATGCTTTATGTTTCATTTTTAAGTCTTTACTTAATAAGCACCAATGATCAGTTTAAAATGATCACTTTAACTGGCTGATCAACTTGAAATTTCCGCACTAAATTGTACATAACTTTTGATTTATAGCTCAGAAACACATGAATCCAATGCCCACGGTTACATGTCTGCACTAAATTGTCTATATTTTGCAAAATTTGAGATAGAAATAGAGACGAAAAAGCGTCCACGTAATCCAATCTATCCCAAACTCAGTGATGTCATGCTTTATGCTTCATTTTTAAGCCTTTTCTTAATGAGCACCAATGATTGGTTAGAATGATCACTTTAAGTGGCCGACTGGATATGTCCGCAATAAATCGTATTTAACTTTTGATTTAGACCTCAGAATGACAGAAATACAATGCCCATGTTAAGTTAGCTAAATTTTCAATATTTTGCAAAATTTGAGAGACAAATAGAGACAACAAAGTGTCCAAGTAATCCAATCCATCCAAAACTGTGTGATCCCATGCTTTATGCTTTATTTATAAGCCTTTACTCATTCACTACCATTGGTCAGTTTAGAATAATTATCTTAACTGGCCGATTAACTTGACATATACGCACCAAATCGTACGAAACTTTTTATTTAGTGTTATGAATGACACGAATCCAATGCCCACGTTAAGCTAGCTCGATTTTCTTTATTGTGACAAAATTTGAGATAGAAATAGAGACAACAAAGCATCTAAGTAATCGAATCAATCCAAAATTGTGTGATGCCATGCTTTATAGTTCATTTATAAGCTTTTACTTAATGAGCACCAATGATCAGTTTAGAATGATCAGTTTAGAATGATCAGTTAGAATAATTACTTTAACTGGCCGATCAATTTGACATGTCCGCACTAAATCATCCGTAACTTTTGATTTAGAGCTCAGAATTACACAAATCTAATTCCCATGTTAAGCTCGCTCAATTTTCTATATTTAAGCAAAATTTGATGCAGAAATATACATACAACAAAGCGTCCAAGTATTCCAATCTATCCAAAACTGTGTGATGCCATACATTATGCTTCATTTATAAGCCTTTACTCAATGAGCACCAATGATCAATTAAGAATAATTATATTAACAGGCCGATGAAATTGACATGTCCGCACTATATCGTTAATAACTTTTGATTTTGAGCTCAGAATGACACGAATAGAGTGCCCACATTAATCTAGATAAATTTTCTATATTTTAACAAAATTTGAGACATAAATAGAGACAGCAAATCATCCAAGTAATCCAATCTCTCCGAAACTGTTTGATGCCATGCATTATGAATGATTTATCAGTCTTTACTCAATGAGAACCAATGATCAGTTTAGAATAAACATATTAACTGGCCGATCAACTAGACATGTCCGTACTAAATCGTACGTAATTTTTTATTTTGAGCTAAGAATGACACGGATTCAATGCCCACGTTACGTTAGATAAATTTTCTATATTTTAACAACATTTGAGACGGAAATAGAGACAAAGCGTCCAAGTAATCCAATCTATCCTAAGCTGTGTGATGCCATGCATTATGCTTGATTTATAAGCCTTTACTCAATGAGCACCATTGATCAGTTTAGAATAATCATATTATCTGGCCGATCAACTAGATATGTCCGCACTAAATCGTCCGTAACTTTTGATTTTGACCTTAGAATGACACAAATCCAATGCCCACATTAAGCTAGATAAATTATTTATATTTTAAAAAAAAATTGGAAACAAAAATAGAGACAACAAAGCGTTCAAGTAATCGAATCTATCCAAAACTGTGTGATTCCATGCATTATGCTTCATTTATAAGCCTTTACTCAATGAGCAACAATGATCCAATTAGAATAATCATATTAACTGGCCGATGAACTTGACATGTCCGCACTAAATCGTCTGTAAGTTTTGATTTAAAGTTCAGAATGACACGAATCCAATGTCCACTTTAAGCTAGATAAATTTTTCTATATCTTAACAAAATTTGAGGCAGAAATAGAGAGAACAAAGCATCCAAGTAATCCAATCTATCCAAAACTGTCTGATGTCATGCATTATGCTTGATTTTTAAGCGTTTACTGTATAAGCACCAATGATTAGTTTAGAATGACCATATTAATTGGCTGATCAACTTGACATGTCTACCCTAAATCATCTGTAACCTTTGATTTTCAGCTCGGAATGACACGAATTCAATGCCCATGTTGACCTGTCTGCACTAAATTTTCTATATTTTGCAAAATTTGAGACAAAAATAGTGATGGCAAAGCGTCCAAGTAATCCAATCTATCCCAAACTGCGTGATGCCAAGCTTTATGCTTCATTTATATGCCTTTATTTATTTGGTTCCAATGATCGGCTTAGAATGATCACTTTAACTAGCTGATCAACTTAATATGACCGCACTAAATCGTATGTATTTTGATTTAGAGCTCAAACGACACGAATCCAATGCCCACGTTAAACTAGCTAAATTTTCTATATTTTGGAAACATTGAGATATAAATAGAGACAACAAAGCGTCCAAGTAATCCAACCTATCTCAACCTGCGTGATGCTACACTTTATGCTTCATTTATAAGCCTTTACTCAGTCAGCACCATTGATCAGTTTAAAATAATGATCTTAAATGCCCGATAACCTTGACATTTCCACACCAAATCCTCTTTGACTTTTGATTTAGAGCTCCGAATGACACAAATCAATTCCCCACGTTAAGCTAGCACAATGTTCTATATTTAATCAAAATTTGAGACTGAAATATAGACGACAAAGCGTCTAAGTGATCCAATCTATCCCAAACTGTGTGATGTCATGTTTTATGCTTCATTAATAAGCATTTACTTAATGAGCACCAATGATCAGTTTAGAATGATTACTTTAACTGGCAGATCAACTTGACATGTCCACACTAAATCATCCGTAACTTTTGATTAGAGCTCACAATGACAGAAATTTAATGCCCACTTTAAGCTAGTTCAATTTTCTGAATTGTAACACAATTTGATACAGAAAGAGATACAACAAAGTGTCCAAGTAATCCAGCCTATCCAAAACTATGTAAGATGACGTGCGTTATGCTTCATTTATAAGCCTTTACTCAATGAGCACCAATGATCAGTTGAGAATAATCATATTAACTGGCCAATCAACTTGACATTTACGCACTAAATCGTCCATAATTTTGATTTTGGGCTCAGAATAACACGAATTCAATGACTACGTTAAACTAGATTAGCTTTCAATATTTTACCAAAGTTTGAGACAGAAATAGAGACGGCAAAGCTTCCAAGTAAAATAATCTATCCAAAACTATGTGATGCCATCAATTATGCTTGATTTATAAGCCTTTACTCAATGAGCACTAATTATCAGTTTAGAATAATCATATTAACGGGACGATCAACTTGACATGTCCGCACTAAATCATCCGTAAGTTTTGATTTTGAGCTCAGAATGTCACGAATCCAATGCCCACATTAAGCTAGATAAATTTTCAATATTTTAAAAAAATTTGAAACAAAAATATAGACGAAAAAGCATCAAAGTAATCCAATCTATCCAAAATTGTGTGATGCCATGCATTATGCTTCATTATAAGCCTTTACTCAATGAGCACCAATGATCAATTTAGAATAATCATATTAACTGGCCGATGAACTTGACATGTCTGCACAAAATTGTCAGTAACTATTGATTTAGTGTTATGAATGACACAAATCCAATGCCCACGTTAAGCTAGCTCAATTTTCTTTAGTGTGACAAAATTTTAGATAGAAATAGAGACAACAAAGCATCTAAGTAATCGAATCAATCCAAAACTGTGTGATGCCATGCCTTATAGTTCATTTATTAGCTTTTACTTAATGAGCACCAATGATCAGTTTAGAATGATCAGTTAGAATAATTACTTTAACTGGCCGATCAATTTGACATGTCCGCACTAAATCATCCGTAACTTTTGATTTAGAGCTCAGAATGACACAAATCTAATGTCCACGTTAAGCTTGCTCAATTTTCTATATTTAAGCAAAATTTGAGGCAGAAATATATATACAAAAAAGCGTCCAAGTATTCCAATCTATCCGAAACTGTTTGATGCCATGCATTATGAATGATTTATCAGTCTTTACTCAATGAGCAGTTTAGAATAAACATATTAACTGGCCGATCAACTTGACATGTAAGTACTAAATCGTCCGTAATTTTTGATTTTGATCTAAGAATGACACGGATTCAATGCCCACGTTACGTTAGATAAATTTTCTATATTTTAACTACATTTGAGACGGAAATAGAGACAAAGCGTCCAAGTAATCCAATCTATCCTAAACTGTGCGATGCCATGCATTATGCTTGATTTATAAGCCTTTACTCAATGAGCACCATTGATCAGTTTAGAATAATCATATTAACTAGCCGATCAACTAGATATGTCCGCACTAAATCGTCCGTAACTTTTGATTTTGACCTCAGAATGACACGAATCCAATGCCCACATTAAGCTAGATAAATTATTTATATTTTAAAAAAAATTGGAAACTAAAATAGAGACAAAAAAGCGTTCAAGTAATCGAATCTATCCAAAACTGTGTGATTCCATGCATTATGCTTCATTTATAAACCTTAACTCAATGAGGAACAATGATCAATTTAGAATAATCATATTAACTGGCCGATGAACTTGACATGTCCGCACTAAATCGTCTGTAAGTTTTGATTTAAAGTTCAGAATGACACGAATCCAATGCCCACTTTAAGCTAGATAAATTTTTCTATATCTTAACAAAATTTGAGGCAGAAATAGAGACAACAAAGCATCCAAGTAATCCAATCTATCCAAAACTGTCTGATGCCATGCATTATGCTTGATTTATAAGCGTTTACTGAATAAGCACCAATGATTAGTTTAGAATGATCATATTAATTGGTCGATCAACTTGACATGTCTACCCTAAATCATCCGTAACTTTTGATTTTCTGCTCGGAATAACACGAATTCAATGCCCATGTTGACCAGTCTGCACTAAATTTTCTATATTTTGAAAAATTTGAGACAGAAATAGTGATGGCAAAGTGTCCAAGTAATCCAATCTATCCCAAACTGCGTGATGCCATGCTTTATGCTTCATTTATATGCCTTTACTTAATTAGCTCCAATGATCGGCTTAGAATGATCACTTTAACTAGCCGATCAACTTAATATGACCGCACTAAATCATATGTATTTTGATTTAGAGCTCAAACGACACGAATCCAATGCCCACGTTAAACTAATAAATTTTCTATATTTTGGAAACATTGAGATATAAATAGAGACAACAAAGCGTCCAAGTAATCCAACCTATCTCAACCTGCGTGATGCTACACTTTATGCTTCATTTATAAGCCTTTACTCAATCAGCACCATTGATCAGTTTAGAATAATGATGTTAAATGCAAGATAACCTTGACATTTCCACACCAAATCCTCCGTAACTTTTGATTTAGAGCTCCGAATGACACGAATCAATTCCCCACGTTAAGCTAGCACAATGTTCTATATTTAATCAAAATTTGAGACTGAAATATAGACGACAAAGCGTCAAAGTTATCCAATCTATCCCAAACTGTGTGATGTCATGTTTTATGCTTCATTAATAAGCATTTACTTAATGAGCACCAGTGATCAGTTTAGAATGATTAGTTTAACTGGTAGATCAACTTGACATGTCCGCACTAAATCGTCCGTAACTTTTGATTAGAGCTCGGAACGACAGAAATTTAATGCCCACTTTAAGCTAGTTCAATTTTCTGTATTGTAACACAATTTGATACAGAAAGAGATACGACAAAGCGTCCAAGTAATCCAGCATATCCAAAACTATGTAAGATGGCGTGCGTTATGCTTCATTTATAAGCCTTTACTCAATGAGCACCAATTATCAGTTGAGAATAATCATATTAATTGGCCGATCAACTTGACATTTACGTACTAAATCGTCCATAATTTTGATTTTGAGCTCAGAATAACACGAATTCAATGACACCGTTAAACTAGATTAGTTTTCAATATTTTACCAAAGTTTGAGACAGAAATAGAGACGGCAAAGTTTCCAAGTAAATAATCTATCCAAAACTATGTGATGCCATCAATTATGCTTAATTTATAAGCCTTTACTCAATGAGCACTAATTATCAGTTTAGAATAATCATATTAACGGGACGATCAACTTGACATGTCCGCACTAATTCGTCCGTAACTTTTGATTTGAGCTCAGAATGTCACGAATCCAATGCCCACATTAAGCTAGATAAATTTTCAATATTTTAAAAAAGTTTGAAACAAAAATATAGACGACAAAGCATCCAAGTAATCCAATCTATCCAAAATTGTGTGATGCCATGCATTATGCTTCATTATAAGCCTTTACTCAATGAGCACCAATGATCAATTTAGAATAATCATATTAACTGGCCGATGAACTTGACATGTCTGCACTAAATTGTCAGTAACAACTGATTTAGTGTTATAAATGACACGAATCCAATGTCCACGTTAAGCTAGCTCAATTTTCTTTAGTGTGACAAAATTTGAGATAGAAATAGAGACAACAAAGAATCTAAGTAATCGAATCAATCCAAAACTGTGTGATGCCATGCTTTATAGTTCATTTATAAGCTTTTACTTAATGAGCATCAATGATCAGTTAGAATAATTACTTTAGCTGGCCGATCAATTTGACATGTTCGCACTAAATCATCCGTAACTTTTGATTTAGAGCTCAGAATGACACAAATCTAATGCCCACGTTAAGCTAGCTCAATTTTCTATATTTAAGCAAAATTTGAGGCAGAAATATATATACAACAAAGCGTCCAAGTATTCCAATCTATCCAAAACTGTGTGATGCCATGCATTATGCTTCATTTATAAGTCTTTACTCAATGAGCACCAATGATCAATTAAGAATAATCATATTAACAGGCCGATGAAATTGACATGTCCGCACTATATCGTTAATAACTTTTGATTTTGAGCTCAGAATGACACGAATTCAGTGCCCACATTAATCTAGATAAATTTTCTATATTTTAACAAAATTTGAAGACAACAAATCATCCAAGTAATCCAATCTATCCGAAACTGTTTGATGCCATGCATTATGAATGAGTTATCAGTCTTTACTCAATGAGCACCAGTGATCAGTTTAGAATAAACATATTAACTGGCCGATCAACATGACATGTCCGTACTAAATCGTCCGTAATTTTTGATTTTGAGCTCAGAATGACACGGATTCAATGCCCACGTTATGTTAGATAAATTTTCTATATTTTAACAACATTTGAGACGGAAATAGAGACAAAGTGTCCAAGTAATCCAATCTATCCTAAACTGTGTGATGCCATGCATTATGCTTGATTTATAAGCCTTTACTCAATGAGCAACAATGATCCATTTAGAATAATCATATTAACTGGCCGATGAACTTGACATGTCCGCACTAAATTTTCAGTAACAATTGATTTTGAGCTCAGAATGACACGAATCCAATGCCCACGTTAGGCTAGCTCAATTTTCTATATTTAAGCAAAATTTGAGGCAGAAATATATATACAACAAAGCGTCCAAGTATTCCAATCTATCCAAAACTGTGTGATTCCATGCATTATGCTTCATCTATAAGCCTTTACTCAATGAGCACCAATGATCATTTAAGAATAGTCATATTAACAGGCCGATGAAATTGACATGTCCGCACTATATCGTTAATAACTTTTGATTTTGAGCTCAGAATGACATGAATTCAGTGCCCACATTAATCTAGATAAATTTTCTATATTTTAACAAAATTTGAGACATAAATAGAGACAACAAATCATCCAAGTATTCCAATCTATCCGAAACTGTTTGATGCCATGCATTATGAATGATTTACCAGTCTTTACTCAATGAGCACCAATGATCAGTTTAGAATAAACATATTAACTGGCCGATCAACTTGACATGTCCGTACTAAATCGTCCGTAATTTTTTATTTTGAGCTCAGAATGACACGGATCCAATGCCCACGTTACGTTAGATAAATTTTCTATATTTTAACAACATTTGAGACGGAAATAGAGACAAAGCGTCCAAGTAATCCAATCTATCCTAAACTGTGTGATGCCATGCATTATGCTTGATTTATAAGCCTTTACTCAATGAGCACCAATGATCAATTTAGAATAATCATATTAACTGGCCGATGAACTTGACATGTCTGCACTAAATTGTCAGTAACAATTGATTTTGAGCTCAGAATGACACGAATCCAATGCCCACATTAGGCTAGGTAAATTTTGTATATCTTAACAAAATTTGAGACAGAAATAGAGACGGCAAAGCGTCAAAGTAATCCAATCTATCCAAAACTGTGTGATGCCATGCATTATGCTTCATTTATAAGCCTTTACTCAATGAACACCAATGATCAGTTTAAAATGATCATATTAACTGACCGATCAACTTGACTTATCCGCCCTAAATCGTCCATAACTTTTGATTTTGAGCTCGGAATGACACGAATTCAATGCCCACATTGTCATGTCCGCACTAAATTTTCCATATTTTTCAAAATTTTAAACAAAAATAGAGACGAAAAATCGTATAAGTAATCCAATCTATCCCAAACTGCGCGATGCCATGCTTTATGCTCCTTTTATAAGCCTTTACTTAATGAGCACCAATGATTTTTTTAGAATGATTAATTTAACTAGGCGTTCAACTTGATATGTCAGCACTAAATCATATATATGTTTTGATTTAGAGCTCAGAATGACAGGTATCCAATGCTCACACTAAGCTAGCTCAATTTCTCTATTGTTACAAAGTTTGAGACATAACTAGATACGGCAAAGCGTCCAAATAATCTAATCTATCCCAATGTGCATGATGTCGTGCATTATGCTTCATTTATAAGCCTTACTCAATGAGCACCAATAATCAGTTCAAAATAATCATATTAAGTGGCTGATTAATTTGACATATCCGCACTAAATCGGCTAGTTAAAATAATTTTGATTTAGAGCTCGGAATGACATGAATCCAATGTATACGCTAAGCTAGCTCAATTTTCTATATTGTTACAAAATTTAAGACAAAAATAGAGTCGACAAAGCGTCCAAGTAATCCAATCTTTTCTAAACTGTGTGATGCCATGCTTTATGTTTCATTTATAAACCTCTGCTTAAAGAGCAACAATGATCCGTTTAGAATTATCACATTAACTAGCCGATAAAATTGTCATGTCCGCACTAAATCGTCCATAACTTTTCATTTAGAGTTCAGAATGACACCAATCGAATGCCCACATTAAGATAGGTAAATTTTCTATATTTTGCAAACTTTGAGACAGAAATAGAGACAACAAAGATTCCAAGTAATCCAATCTATCCCAACCTGTGTGATGCCATGCTTTAGTCTTCATTTATAACCATTGATCAGGTTAGAATAATCATCTTAACTAGCTGATAACCTTGACATTTCTACACCAAATCGTCCGTAACTTTTGATTTACAGCTTAGAATGACACAAATCCAATGCCCACGTTAAGGTAGCTCAATTTTCTATATTGTGACAAAATTTGAGATATAAATATAGACAACAGATTATCTAAGTAATCCAATCTATCCAAAATTGTGTGATGCCATGCATTATGCTTCATTATAAGCCTTTACTCAATGAGCACCAATGATCAATTTAGAATAATCATATTAACTGGCCGATGAACTTGACATGTCTACACTAAATTGTCAGTAACAATTTATTTAGTGTTATAAATGACACGAATCCAATGTCCACGTTAAGCTAGCTCAATTTTCTTTAGTGTGTCTTTTTTATATCTATTTCTGTCACAATATTGAAAATTGAGCTAGCTTAACGTAGGCATTTTATTCTTGTCATTCGGAGTTCTAAATCAAAAGTTAGTGATGATTTAGTGTAGATATGTCAAGTTGATGGGCCAGTTAAAGTGATCATTCTAAACTGATCATTGATGCTCATTGAATAAAGGTTTACAAATGAAGCATAATGCATGGCATCATGCAGTTTTGGCTAGATTGGATTACTTGAACGCTTTTTTGTATCTATTTTTGTCTCAAATTTTGTCACAATATAGAAAATTAATCTAACTTTTCATTGGCATTGGATTCCTATCATTATGAGCTCTGAATCATAAGTTACGGTCAATTTAGTGCAGATATGTCAAGTTGATTGGTCAGTTAAAGTGGTCATTTTAAAGTGATCATTGGTGCTCATTGAGTAAAGGCTTATAAATAAAGCATAATGCATGACATCACACAGTTTTGGTTAGATTGGATTACTTGAATGATTTGTTATACATATTTCTGTCTCAAACTTTGTCACAATACAGAAAATTGAGCTAGATTAAGATAGGAATTGCATTCGTGTCATTATGAGCTCTAAATCAAAAGTTACCGACAATTTAGTACAGACAAGTCAACTTGATCGCCTAGTTAAAGTTATCATTCTAAACTGATCATTTGTGCTCATTGATTAAAGGCTTAAAAATGAAGCATAATGCATGGCTTCATGCACTTTTGGCTAGATTGGATTAGTTGAATGCTTTTTTGTATCTATTAATGTCTTCAATTTTGTCACAATATAGAAAATTGAGCTAACTTAACGTGTGCATTGGATTCGTGTCATTATGAGCTCTAAATCTTAAGTTACGGACGATTTACTGCGGACATGTCAAGTTTATCGACCATTTAAAGTGATCATTATTAACTGATCATCGGGGCTCATTGAGTAAAGGCTTATAAATGAGGCATAATGCATGGCATCACACAGTTTTGGTTATATTCGATTACTTGAACGCTTTTTTATATCTATTTTTGTCACAATACTGAAAATTGAGATAGCTTAACATAGGCATTTTATTCTTGTCATTCGGAGTTCCAAATCAAAAGTTAGTGATTATTTAGTGTAGATATGTCAAGTTGATCGGCCAGTTAAAGTGATCATTATAAACTGATCATTGGTGCTCATTGAATAAACGCTTACAAATGAAGCATAATGCATGGCATCAAGCAGTTTTGGCTAGATTGGATTACTTAAACACTTTTTTGTATCTATTTCTGTCTAAAATTTTGTCACAATATAGAAAATTGATCTAACTTTTCATTGGCATTGGATTCGTGTCAATATGATCTCTGAATCATATGTTACGGCCGATTTAGTGCGGATATGTCAAGTTGATTGGTCAGTTAAAGTGGTTATTTAAAACTGATCATTGGTGCTCATTGAGTAAAGGCTTATAAATAAAGCATAATGCATGATATCACACAGTTTTGGTTCGATTGGATTACGTGAATGATTTGATGTACATATTTCTGTCTCAAACTTTGTCACAATACAGAAAATTGAGCTAGATTAAGGTAGGAACTGGATTCGTGTCATTATGAGCTCTAAATCAAAAGTTACGGACAATTTAGTGCAGACAAGTCAACTTGATCGCCTAGTTAAAGTGATCCTTCTAAACTGATCATTTTTGCACGATGATTAAAGGCTTAAAAATGAAGCATAATGCATGGCTTCGTGCAATTTTGGCTAGATTGAATTAGTTGAATGCATTTTTGTATCTATTTATGTCTTCAATTTTGTCACAATATAGAAAATTGAGCTAACTTAACGAGGGCATTGGATTCGTGTCATTGTGATCTCTAAATCATAAGTGACGGACGATTTACTCCGTACATGTCAAGTTGATCGGCCAGTTAAAGTGATCATTATTAACTGATCATTGGGGCTCATTGAGTAAAGGCTTATAAATGAGGCATAATGCATGGCATCACACAGTTTTGGTTATATTCGATTACTTGAACACTTTTTTATATCTATTTTCGTCACAATATTGAAAATTGAGATAGCTTAACATAGGCATTTTATTCTTGTCATTCGGAGTTCTAAATCAAAAGTTAGTGATGATTTAGTGTAGATATGTCAAGTTGATGGGCCAGTTAAAGTGATCATTCTAAACTGATCATTGATGCTCATTGAATAAAGGTTTACAAATGAAGCATAATGCATGGCATCATGCAGTTTTGGCTATATTGGATTACTTGAACGCTTTTTTGTATCTATTTCTGTCTCAAATTTTGTCACAATATAGAAAATTGTTCTAACTTTTCATTGGCATTGGATTCGTGTCATTATGAGCACTGAATCATAAGTTACGGCCGATTTAGTGCGGATATGTCAAGTTGATTGGTCAGTTAAAGTGGTCATTTTAAACTGATCATTGGTGCTCATTGAGTAAAGGCTTATAAATAAAGCATAATGCATGACATCACACAGTTTTGGTTAGATTGGATTAGTTGAATGATTTGTTATACATATTTCTGTCTCAAACTTTGTCACAATACAGAAAATTGAGCTAGATTAAGGTAGGAATTGCATTCGTGTCATTATGAGCTCTAAATCAAAAGTTACCGACAATTTAGTACAGACAAGTCAACTTGATCGCCTAGTTAAAGTTATCATTCTAAACTGATCATTTGTGCTCATTGATTAAAGGCTTAAAAATGAAGCATAATGCATGGCTTCACGCACTTTTGGCTAGATTGGATTAGTTGAATGCTTTTTGTATCTATTAATGTCTTCAATTTTGTCACAATATAGAAAATTGAGCTAACTTAACATGTGCATTGGATTCGTGTCATTATGAGCTCTAAATCATAAGTTACGGACGATTTACTACGGACATGTCAAGTTTATCGACCATTTAAAGTGATCATTATTAACTGATCATCGGGGCTCATTGAGTAAAGGCTTATAAATGAGGCATAATGCATGGCATCACACAGTTTTGGTTATATTCGATTACTTGAACGCTTTTTTATATTTATTTTTGTCACAATACTGAAAATTGAGATAGCTTAACATAGGCATTTTATTCTTGTCATTCGGAGTTCCAAATCAAAAGTTAGTGATTATTTAGTGTAGATATGTCAAGTTGATCGGCCAGTTAAAGTGATCATTCTAAACTGATCATTGGTGCTCATTGAATAAACGCTTACAAATGAAGCATAATGCATGGTCACAATCGCATTGTTTTCCTAGATGATTACTAACGATCATTTTTGAGTTTATCTAATGCATTCTGGTTATATTCGATTACTTGAACGCTTTTTTATATCTATTTTTGTCACAATATTGAAAATTGAGATAGCTTAACATAGGCATTTTATTCTTGTCATTCGGAGTAAATCAAAAGTTAGTGATGATTTAGTGTAGATATGTCAAGTTGATGGCCAGTTAAAGTGATCATTCTAAACTGATCATTGTGCTCATTGAATAAAGACAAATGAAGCATAATGCATGGCATCATGCAGTTTTGGCTAATTGGATTACTTGAACGCTTTTTTGTATCTATTTCTGTCTCAAATTTTGTCACAATATAGAAAATTGATCTAACTTTTCATGGCATTGGATTCGTGTCATTATGAGCTCTGAATCATAAGTTACGGCCGATTTAGTATATGTCAAGTTGATTGGTCAGTTAAAGTGGTCATTTTAAACTGATCATTGGTGCTCATTGAGTAAAGGCTTATAAATAAAGCATAATGCATGACATCACACAGTTTTGGTTAGATTGGATTACTTGAATGATTTGTTATACATATTTCTGTCTCAAACTTTGTCACAATACAGAAAATTGAGCTAGATTAAGGTAGGAATTGGATTCGTGTCATTATGAGCTCTAAATCAAAAGTTACGGACAATTTAGTGCAGACAAGTCAACTTGATCGCCTAGTTAAAGTGATCATTCTAAACTGATCATTTGTGCTCATTGATTAAAGGCTTAAAAATGAAGCATAATGCATGGCTTCATGCAATTTTGGCTAGATTGGATTAGTTGAATGCTTTTGTATCTATTTATGCCTTCAATTTTGTCACAATATAGAAAATTGAGCTAACTTAACGTGGCATTGGATTCGTGTCATTATGAGCTCTAAATCATAAGTTACGGACGATTTACTGCGTACATGTCAAGTTGATCGGCCATTTAAAGTGATCATTATTAACTGATCATCGGGGCTCATTGAGTAAAGGCTTATAAATGAGGCATAATGCATGGCATCACACAGTTTTGGTTATATTCGATTACTTGAACGCTTTTTTATATCTATTTTTGTCACAATATTGAAAATTGAGATAGCTTAACATAGGCATTTTATTCTTGTCATTCGGAGTTCTAAATCAAAAGTTAGTGATGATTTAGTGTAGATATGTCAAGTTGATCGGCCAGTTAAAGTGATCATTCTAAACTGATCATTGGTGCTCATTGAATAAAGGCTTACAAATGAAGCATAATGCATGGCATCAAGCAGTTTTGGCTAGATTGGATTACTTGAACGCTTTTTTGTATCTATTTCTGTCTCAAATTTTGTCACAATATAGAAAATTGATCTAACTTTTCATTGGCATTGGATTCGTGTCATTATGAGCACTGAATCATAAGTTACGGCCGATTTAGTGCGGATATGTCAAGTTGATTGGTCAGTTAAAGTGGTCATTTTAAACTGATCATTGGTGCTCATTGAGTAAAGGCTTATAAATAAAGCATAATGCATGACATCACACAGTTTTGGTTATATTGGATTAGTTGAATGATTTGTTATACATATTTCTGTCTCAAACTTTGTCACAATACAGAAAATTGAGCTAGATTAAGATAGGAATTGCATTCGTGTCATTATGAGCTCTAAATCAAAAGTTACCGACAATTTAGTACAGACAAGTCAACTTGATCGCCTAGTTAAAGTTATCATTCTAAACTGATCATTTGTGCTCATTGATTAAAGGCTTAAAAATGAAGCATAATGCATGGCTTCACGCACTTTTGGCTAGATTGGATTAGTTGAATGCTTTTTGTATCTATTAATGTCTTCAATTTTGTCACAATATAGAAAATTGAGCTAACTTAACATGTGCATTGGATTCGTGTCATTATGAGCTCTAAATCATAAGTTACGGACGATTTACTACGGACATGTCAAGTTTATCGACCATTTAAAGTGATCATTATTAACTGATCATCGGGGCTCATTGAGTAAAGGCTTATAAATGAGGCATAATGCATGGCATCACACAGTTTTGGTTATATTCGATTACTTGAACGCTTTTTTATATTTATTTTTGTCACAATACTGAAAATTGAGATAGCTTAACATAGGCATTTTATTCTTGTCATTCGGAGTTCCAAATCAAAAGTTAGTGATTATTTAGTGTAGATATGTCAAGTTGATCGGCCAGTTAAAGTGATCATTCTAAACTGATCATTGGTGCTCATTGAATAAACGCTTACAAATGAAGCATAATGCATGGCATCAAGCAGTTTTGGCTAGTTTGGATTACTTAAACGCTTTTTTGTATCTATTTCTGTCTAAAATTTTGTCACAATATAGAAAATTGATCTAACTTTTCATTGGCATTGGATTCGTGTCAATATGATCTCTGAATCATATGTTACGGCCGATTTAGTGCGGATATGTCAAGTTGATTGGTCAGTTAAAGTGGTTATTTAAAACTGATCATTGGTGCTCATTGAGTAAAGGCTTATAAATAAAGCATAATGCATGATATCACACAGTTTTGGTTCGATTGGATTACGTGAATGATTTGATGTACATATTTCTGTCTCAAACTTTGTCACAATACAGAAAATTGAGCTAGATTAAGGTAGGAACTGGATTCGTGTCATTATGAGCTCTAAATCAAAAGTTACGGACAATTTAGTGCAGACAAGTCAACTTGATCGCCTAGTTAAAGTGATCCTTCTAAACTGATCATTTTTGCACGATGATTAAAGGCTTAAAAATGAAGCATAATGCATGGCTTCGTGCAATTTTGGCTAGATTGAATTAGTTGAATGCATTTTTGTATCTATTTATGTCTTCAATTTTGTCACAATATAGAAAATTGAGCTAACTTAACGAGGGCATTGGATTCGTGTCATTGTGAGCTCTAAATCATAAGTTACGGACGATTTACTCCGTACATGTCAAGTTGATCGGCCAGTTAAAGTGATCATTATTAACTGATCATTGGGGCTCATTGAGTAAAGGCTTATAAATGAGGCATAATGCATGGCATCACACAGTTTTGGTTATATTCGATTACTTGAACGCTTTTTTATATCTATTTTTGTCACAATATTGAAAATTGAGATAGCTTAACATAGGCATTTTATTCTTGTCATTCGGAGCTCTAAATCAAAAGTTAGTGATTATTTAGTGTAGATATGTCAAGTTGATCGGCCAGTTAAAGTGATCATTCTAAACTGATCATTGGTGCTCATTGAATAAAGGCTTACAAATGAAGCATAATGCATGGCATCAAGCAGTTTTGGCTAGATTGGATTACTTGAACGCTTTTTTGTATCTATTTTTGTCTCAAATTTTGTCACAATATAGAAAATTGATCTAACTTTTCATTGGCATTGGATTCGTGTCATTATGAGCTCTGAATCATAAGTTACGGCCGATTTAGTGCGGATATGTCAAGTTGATTGGTCAGTTAAAGTGGTCATTTTAAAGTGATCATTGGTGCTCATTGAGTAAAGGCTTATAAATAAAGCATAATGCATGACATCACACAGTTTTGGTTAGATTGGATTACTTGAATGATTTGTTATACATATTTCTGTCTCAAACTTTGTCACAATACAGAAAATTGAGCTAGATTAAGGTAGGAATTGGATTCGTGTCATTATGAGCTCTAAATCAAAAGTTACGGACAATTTAGTGCAGACAAGTCAACTTGATCGCCTAATTAAAGTGATCATTCTAAACTGATCATTTGTGCTCATTGATTAAAGGCTTAAAAATGAAGCATAATGCATGGCTTCATGCAATTTTTGCTAGATTGGATTAGTTGAATGCATTTTTGTATCTATTTATGTCTTAAATTTTGTCACAATATAGAAAATTGAGCTAACTTAACGACGGCATTGGATTCGTGTTATTGTGAGCTCTAAATCATAAGTTACGGACGATTTACTGCGTACATGTCAAGTTGATCGGCCAGTTAAAGTGATCATTATTAACTAATCATTGGGGCTCATTGCGTAAAGGCTTATAAATGAGGCATAATGCATGGCATCACACAATTTTGGTTTTATTCGATTACTTGAACGCTTTTTTATATCTATTTCTGTCACAATATTGAAAATTGAGCTAGCTTAACGTAGGCATTTTATTCTTGTCATTCGGAGTTCTAAATCAAAAGTTAGTGATGATTTAGTGTAGATATGTCAAGTTGATGGGCCAGTTAAAGTGATCATTCTAAACTGATCATTGGTGCTCATTGAATAAAGGTTTACAAATGAAGCATAATGCATGGCATCATGCAGTTTTGGCTAGATTGGATTACTTGAACGCTTTTTTGTATCTATTTCTGTCTCAAATTTTGTCACAGTATAGAAAATTGTTCTACCTTTTCATTGGCATTGGATTCGTGTCATTATGAGCACTGAATCATAAGTTACGACCGATTTAGTGCGGATATGTCAAGTTGATTGGTCAGTTAAAGTGGTCCTTTTAAACTGATCATTGGTGCTCATTGAGTAAAGGCTTATAAATAAAGCATAATGCATGACATCACACAGTTTTGGTTAGATTGGATTAGTTGAATGATTTGTTATACATATTTATGTCTCAAACTTTGTCACAATATAGAAAATTGAGCTAGATTAAGGTAGGAATTGCATTCAGGCCATAATGAGCTCTAAATCAAAACTTACCGACAACTTAGTACAGACAAGTCAACTTGATCGCCTAGTTAAAGTTATCATTCTAAACCGATCATTTGTGCTCATTGATTAAAGGCTTAAAAATGAAGCATAATGCATGGCTTCATGCACTTTTGGCTAGATTGGATTAGTTGAATGCTTTTTTGTATCTATTAATGTCTTCAATTTTGTCACAATATAGAAAATTGAGCTAACTTAACGTGGGCATTGGATTCGTGTCATTATGAGCTCTAAATCATAAGTTACAGACGATTTACTGCGGACATGTCAAGTTTATCGACCATTTAAAGTGATCATTATTAACTGATCATCGGGGCTCATTGAGTAAAGGCTTATAAATGAGGCATAATGCATGGCATCACACAATTTTGGTTTTATTCAATTACTTGAACGCTTTTTTATATCTATTTCTGTCACAATATTGAAAATTGAGCTAGCTTAACATAGGCATTTTATTCTTGTCATTCGGAGTTCTAAATCAAAAGTTAGTGATTATTTAGTGTAGATATGTCAAGTTGATCGGCCAGTTAAAGTGATCATTCTAAACTGATCATTGGTGCTCATTGAATAACGCTTACAAATGAAGCATAATGCATGGCATCAAGCAGTTTTGGCTAGATTGGATTACTTGAACGCTTTTTTGTATCTATTTTTGTCTCAAATTTTGTCACAATATAGAAAATTGATCTAAATTTTCATTGGCATTGGATTCCTGTCATTATGAGCTCTGAATCATAAGTTACGGTCGATTTAGTGCAGATATGTCAAGTTGATTGGTCAGTTAAAGTGGTCATTTTAAAGTGATCATTGGTGCTCATTGAGTAAAGGCTTATAAATAAAGCATAATGCATGACATCAAACAGTTTTGGTTAGATTGGATTACTTGAATGATTTGTTATACATATTTCTGTCTCAAACTTTGTCATAATACAGAAAATTGAGCTAGATTACGGTAGGAATTCGATTCGTGTCATTATGAGCTCTAAATCAAAAGTTACGGACAATTTAGTGCACACAAGTCAACTTGATCGCCTAGTTAAAGTGATCATTCTAAACTGATCATTTGTGCTCATTGATTAAAGGCTTAAAAATGAAGCATAATGCATGGCTTCATGCAGTTTCGGCTAGATTGGATTAGTTGAATGCATTTTTGTATCTATTTATGTCTTCAATTTTGTCACAATATAGAAAATTGAGCTAACTTAACGAGGGCATTGGATTCGTGTCATTGTGAGCTCTAAATCATAAGTTACGGACGATTTACTCCGTACATGTCAAGTTGATCGGCCAGTTAAAGTGATCATTATTTACTGATCATTGGGGCTCATTGAGTAAAGGCTTATAAATGAGGCATAATGCATGGCATCACACAGTTTTGGTTATATTCGATTATTTGAACGCTTTTTTTATATCTATTTTTGTCACAATACTGAAAATTGAGATAGCTTAACGTAGGCATTTTATTCTTGTCATTCGGAACTCTAAATCAAAAGTTAGTGATGATTTAGTGTAGATATGTCAAGTTGATCGGCCAGTTAAAGTGATCATTCTAAACTGATGATTGGTGCTCATTGAATAAAGGCTTACAAATGAAGCGTAATGCATGGCATCAAGCAGTTTTGGCTAGATTGGATTACTTGAATGCTTTTTTGCATCTATTTCTGTCTCAAATTTTGTCACAATATTGAAAATTGATCTAACTTTTCATGGGCATTGGATTCGTGTCATTATGAGCTCTGAATCATAAGTTACGGCCGATTTAGTGCGAATATGTCAAGTTGATTGGTCAGTTAAAGTGGTCATTTTAAACTGATCATTGGTGCTCATTGAGTAAAGGCTTTTAAATGAACCATAATGCATGACATCACACAGTTTTGGTTAGATTGGATTACTTGAATGTTTGTTATACATATTTCTGTCTCAAACTTTGTCACAATATAGAAAATGGAGCTAGATTAAGGTAGGAATTTGATTCGTGTCATTATGAGCTCTAAATCAAAAGTTATGGACAATTTAGTGCAGACAAGTCATCTTGATCGCCTAGTTAAAGTGATCATTCTAAACTGATCATTTGTGCTCATTGATTAAAGGCTTAAAAATGAAGCATAATGCATGGCTTCATGCAGTTTTGGCTAGATTGGATTAGTTGAATGCTTTTTTGTATCTATTTATGTCTTAACTTTTGTCACAATATAGAATATTGAGCAAACTTAACGAGGGCATTGGATTCGTGTCATTGTGAGCTCTAAATCATAAGTTACGGATGATTTACTGCAGACATGTCAAGTTTATCGGCCATTTAAAGTGATCATTATTAACTGATCATCGGGGCTCATTGAGTAAAGGCTTATAAATGAGGCATAATGCATGGCATCACACAGTTTTGGTTATGTTTGATTACTTGAACGCTTTTTTTATCTATTTCTGTCAATATTGAAAATTGAGGTAGCTTAATGTAGGCATTTTATTCGTGTCATTCAAAGCTCTAACTCAAAAGTTAGTGATGATTTAGTGTAGATATGTCAAGTTGATCGGCCAGTTAAAGTGATCATTCTAAACTGATCATTGGTGCTCATTGAATAAACGCTTACAAATGAAGCATAATGCATGGCATCAAGCAGTTTTGGCTAGATTGGATTACTTGAACGATTTTTTGTATCTATTTCTGCCTCAAATTTTGTCACAATATAGAAAATTGATCTAACTTTTCATTGGCATTGGATTCGTGTCATTATGAGCTCTGAATATAAGCTACGGCCGATTTAGTGTGGATATGTCAAGTTGATTGGTCAGTTAAAGTGGTCATTTTAAAGTGATCATTGGTGCTCATTGAGTAAAGGGTTATAAATAAAGCATAATGCATGACATCACACAGTTTTGGTTAGATTGGATTACTTGAATGATTTGTTATACATATTTCTGTCTCAAACTTTGTCGCAATACAGAAAATTGAGCTAGATTAAGGTAGGAATTGGATTCGTGTCATTATGAGCTCTAAATCAAAAGTTACGGACAATTCAGCGCAGAGAAGTCAACTTGATCGCCTTGTTAAAGTGATCATTCTAAACTGATCATTTGTGCTCATTGATTAAAGGCTTAAAAATGAAGCATAATGCATGGCTTCATGCAGTTTTGGCTAGATTGGATTAATTGAATGCATTTTTGTATCTATTTATGTCTTAAATTTTGTCATAATATAGAAAATTGAGCTAACTTAACGAGAGCATTGGATTCGTGTCATTGTGAGCTCTAAATCATAAGTTACGGATCATTTACTGCGTACATGTCAAGTTGATCGGCCAGTTAAAGTGATCTTTATTAACTGATCATTGGGGATCATTGAGTAAAGGCTTATAAATGAGGCATAATGCATGGCATCACACAGTTTTGGTTATATTCGATTACTTGAACGCTTTTTTATATATATCTCTGTCACAATATTGAAAATTGAGATAGCTTAACATAGGCATTTTATTCTTGTCATTTGGAGCTCTAAATCAAAAGTTAGTGATGATTTAGTGTAGATATGTCAAGTTGATCGGCCAGTTAAAGTGATCATTCTAAACTGATCATTGGTGCTCATTGAATAAACGCTTACAAATGAAGCATAATGCATGGCATCAAGCAGTTTTGGCTAGTTTGGATTACTTAAACGCTTTTTTGTATCTATTTCTGTCTAAAATTTTGTCACAATATAGAAAATTGATCTAACTTTTCATTGGCATTGGATTCGTGTCAATATGATCTCTGAATCATATGTTACGGCCGATTTAGTGCGGATATGTCAAGTTGATTGGTCAGTTAAAGTGGTTATTTAAAACTGATCATTGGTGCTCATTGAGTAAAGGCTTATAAATAAAGCATAATGCATGACATCACACAGTTTTGGTTAGATTGGATTACTTGAATGATTTGTTATACATATTTCTGTCTCAAACTTTGTCACAATACAGAAAATTGAGCTAGATTAAGGTAGGAATTGTATTCGTGTCATTATGAGCTCTAAATCAAAAGTTACGGACAATTTAGTGCAGACAAGTCAACTTGATCGCCTAGTTAAAGTGATCATTCTAAACTGATCATTTGTGCTCATTGATTAAAGGCTTAAAAATGAAGCATAATGCATGGCTTCATGCAGTTTTGGCTAGATTGGATTAGTTGAATGCATTTTTGTATCTATTTATGTCTTATTTTTGTCACAATATAGAAAATTGAGCTAACTTAACGAGGGCATTGGATTCGTGTCATTGTGAGCTCTAAATCATAAGTTACGGACGATTTACTACGGACATGTCATGTTTATCGACCATTTAAAGTGATCATTATTAACTGATCATTGAGGCTCATTGAGTAAAAGCTTATAAATGAGGCATAATGCATGGCATCACACAGTTTTGGTTATATTCGATTACTTGAACGCTTTTTATATCTATTTTTGTCAGAATATTTAAAATTGAGATAGCTTAACGTAGGCATTTTATTCATGTCATTCGGAGCTCTAAATCAAAAGTTAGTGATGATATAGTGTAGATATGTCAAGTTGATCGGCCAGTTAAAGTGATCATTCTGAACTGATCATTGGTGTCATTGAATAAAGGCTTACAAATGAAGCATAATGCAAGGCATCATGCAGATTTTGCTAGATTGGATTACTTGAACGGTTTTTGTATCTATTTCTGTCTCAAATTTTGTCACCATATAGAAAATTGATCTAACTTTTCATGGGCATTGGATTCGTGTCATTATGAGCTCTGAATCATAAGTTACGGCCGATTTAGTGCAGATCTGTCAAGTTGATTGGTTAGTTAAAGTGATCATTTTAAAATCATCATTGGTGCTCATTGAGTAAAGTCTTATAAATGAAGCATAATGCATGACATCACACAGTTTTGGTTAGATTGGATTACTTGAATGATTTGTTATACATATTTCTGTCTCAAACTTTGTCACAATATAGAAAATTGAGCTAGATTAAGGTAGGAATTGGATTCGTGTCATTCTGAGCTCTAAATCAAAAGTTACGGACAATTTAGTGCAGACAAGTCAACTTGATCGCCTAATTAAAGTGATCATTCTAAACTGATCATTTGTGCTCATTGATTAAAGGCTTAAAAATGAAGCATAATGCATGGCTTCATGCAATTTTTGCTAGATTGGATTAGTTGAATGCATTTTTGTATCTATTTATGTCTTATTTTTGTCACAATATAGAAAATTGAGCTAACTTAACGAGGGCATTGGATTCGTGTCATTGTGAGCTCTAAATCATAAGTTACGGATGATTTACTGCAGACATGTCAAGTTTATCGGCCATTTAAAGTGATCATTATTAACTGATCATCGGGGCTCATTGAGTAAAGGCTTATAAATGAGGCATAATGCATGGCATCACACAGTTTTGGTTATATTCGATTACTTGAACGCTTTTTTATCTATTTCTGTCAATATTGAAAATTGAGGTAGCTTAACGTAGGCATTTTATTCGTGTCATTCGTAGCTCTAAATCAAAAGTTAGTGATGATTTAGTGTAGATATGTTAAGTGAATCGGCCAGTTAAAGTGATTATTCTAAATTGATTATTGGTGCTTATTGAATAATGCATGGGATCACAAAATTTTGGTTAGATTGGATTATTTGAACGCTTTTTCATATATATTTTTGTCTCAAATTTTGTCATAATATAGAAAATTGAGCTAGCTTAACGTAGGCATTGGATTCTTGTCATTCTGAGCTCTAAATCAATAGTTAAGGATTATTTAGTGCGGACATGTCAAGTTGATCGGCCTGTTAAAGTGATCATTCTAAGCTGATCATTTGTGCTCATTGAACAAAGACTTATAAATGAAGCGTAATGCATGGCATCATGCAGTTTCGGCTAGATTTGATTACTTGAACGCTTTTTGTATCTATTTCTGTCTCAAATTTTGTCACAAGATAGAAAATTGAGCTAACTTTTCATGGGCATTGCATTCGTGTCATTATGAGCTCTGAATCACAAGTTACGACCGATTTAGTGCGGATATGTCAAGTTGATCGGCTAGTTAATGTTATCATTCTACTCTGATCATTTTTGCTCATTGAGTAAAGGCTTAGTAATGAAGCATAATGCATGGCATCACGCAGTTTTGGTTATATTGCATTACTTGAACGCTTTTATCTATTTTCGTCTCAAATTTTGTCACAATTTAGAAAATTGAGCTAGCTTAATGTAGGCATTGGATTCGTGTCATTGTGAGCTCTAAATAAAAAGTTATTGATGATTTAGTGCGGACACGTCAAGTTGATCGGCCAATTAAATTGATCATTCTAAACTAATCATTGGTTCTTATTGAGTAAAGGCTTAGAAATGAAGCATAATGCATGACATCACGCAGTTTTGGTTATATTGAATTACTTGAACGTTTTTTTCGTATCTGTTTTTGCCTCAAATTTTTTCAAAAGTTAACATGGACATTGGATTTGTGTTGTTCTGAGCTCTAAATCAAAAGTGAAAGACAATTTAGTGCACACATGTCAAGTTGATTGCCTAGTTAAATTGATCATTCTAAACTGATCATTTGTGTTCATTGAATATGAAAGATCTGGAATATTAAGAACCGTTGAACACAAGTTGAACACAAAGATTTATGTATGCAAACTCACACAACTTTTATTAGAAATCACTTAAATAAGTTCCTTACGACTTATTTAATCAGATTTACACGACGTCAACCTTGACTCGCCCCTAAACGATTCCTAATCTACCCAAGCTAACCTGTGCAACGTCTGTCGCACACACTCGCCAAGTTTTTTCTCTCAACCTACGAGCTACCCCTTTTTCTCTCAGAAAACCTAAACCTAGGGATTTTCATCATATAACTATTTATATGAATCCCTAGGGAACCCTAGACCAATATTTAGTGAATCCCCAATATTCCCTAAATATTGTCCTTCCTTATTGTGCAGATTCTTGTCTTGCACAATATTTCCAGAGCTCATCCACTCGTGACGCGCCACGTCACGCTTCACAAGCTCCAATCAGATTGCACCACTTGTGCACTGTCCACCTGGACGATCCTTCTTTGTTGCACAACCTGTGCAACGATTACTCTATTGTGCAGAGTCTTGTCTTGCACGATAGTTTTCACTGCTCATCCGTATGTAGCATGGCTCACCACACTTCATGAGCCTCGTCTTTACTGCTCATTCCTCTGTGTCATGCCCCGTCACACTTTCTGCTTGCACCATCTATGCGATGTCCATTTCGGGACAGTTTTTCACCATTGCACAACCTTTGCAACGATCATCGATGTTCCTCTGTTCTAACAATCTGCCCCTTTTGGTCTAAGTGTGACACTTCAATGTACCTGCATCAACGGGTAAGATGACACACAGGCATCCACACCACCAAGCCTAGGCAATGTTCAATAAACACCCCTACCAAACGAACCAAGATGCAATAAAATATTCTTGGGCATTAAGATAGCGGTTGAGCACATACGTCTTAGAACATAACGAGACCATAGATTCCACATGTATTTTAAGCACCAAGACAGAGAAGAAGAGACTAAAAGAAAACATAAGCAGCACACTAGATAAAAACAAAAAAATCGGGCTGCTCCCCCTGTCTGTCGCCTTCCCCCTGCACAGCTGTTTCACTCATCCTCTTCATGGCTTGCCTCTCCATCTCCATCTCCATCTCCACCACGCGTGTTATCAAACGTATACTCTCCCCCTACTTGAGTGCACACTTAGAGCAAAATTAACAATACCGCATGGTTATAAAACAGAGTAAAGTGTAACCAGAATTACCTTGGAGGCGCAACTGCATCTGTTGCAAAAGATGTGCAAGCTCCCTGAGATCTGCAGCAAGGTTAGGTCCGGCACTTTGCTGATCGACTTTGGGTTTCACACTACGTCCTTGCTTTGGGTCAAGCACCATCGCATAGGGCCCTCTTGAGGTGGTGTCTCCACGGTGTCCTGGCACTGCCCGCTGAAACATGAGGAGATGATGGATCAAGTTGGGGAAGATCAGGTTGTTCCCTTTGTCCGGTGTCGCCCCAATAGCCATGATCTGATCAAAAACCGTCTTCCCAAAATCAAACTGCTTATCCTGAAGCAGCATGTACAGGAATTGAGCTCTCTCCTTGATCATGGATGACTTATTCGAAGATGGACGCCAATTTCTGCAGCAGAACTTGTAGAGCATCTGCATAGTGGGCGTGAGGTGTTTCGAACAGAAGCCTTTCCATTTGCACCACCTACCTCCCGAGAATGTGTTAGCAGCATCATCCACATCTTCAGACAACCATGGGTGCGTGATAGCAGTTCGCATAGGTCGAGAGAACAACCGGTTGATGATTTCTGGAGTAAATTCATACATTTCTCCTTGCACATATATCAGCTTGGTGCCCAGTCGATGCTCAAGATTGCCCAGATTCGCATAAAACTCCCTAACTACTTCCGGAACATAAGGAGCGACATCGAGAACAGTATAAATCAAACCTGCCATCTCGATGATGTTCTTTGCCTCGCTCAGTTTGGGATCATCAAGTGGGAGATACTTCATGTCCAGGAAGCTTCGATTTGCAAAGGATTTCATCCGGTCGCTTGCTCCCGCGGATGCAAATCTCTGGTTGAAGGCACGACGCACCGGCTTCACCATTCCCGGGAATTGACAATGTTTCGCAGCAAACTTCTCCCTGTTCACGAGGTAGCGATCTTCCACCACTGTGTAGGGATAGTTCCCTCCTTCCCGTGGGTCCACAAAGTCTGGCATCTCCTCATCGGTTTCTAGATCCGGCTCTGGCACAGTCGGGATTTCTTCTCGCACAGGGGATTTTCCATGGCGACGCAGGCGCGCTGTCCGAGATGGAGGAGGGGAGTCGAGTTCGACTTCTTCATCCGAGTTTATGTCGATTGGTACCCTCGGAGAAGTTGATTGCATGGGGGCTTTTCCTCGGCGATAGCGCCGTGATGCATGTGGTGGCGAAGTCAAACCGGTTTGTGCAGACGGCGGCGGCTCAATCAACCATGGTGCAGCGATTTGCGACCGAGGAACAGGCTCACCCAGAGGATCGGCATGAGTTCGAGTGTCGCGACGAGTGTGTGTCTTCCTTGAGAACGCCATTTAAAGTGATGAACAAGCTTCTTAGGGTTTCAGTAAAAATTTCTCCTTTTTCCTCTTGATTTTTCCCGAAAGTCGATGGTCCTTTCCTGGGAAGAGAAACAATCCCTCTTCTTATATGCGCGGGAAGACGTAAACCCTAAACGTCGCAACTGTTCCGAAAAAATACTAAAACAAAATGTTAGTAAAAAAACGAACCGTTGCACACTTGTGCAACTATTGTTCAAGTGCCCTGTATTTCAACTCCTCAAACTCTTGTGTCACATTCTTCTGACTCCCCTGAGTTTTCAACTCTAGGATACAAGCATGGGCATATCACAGGCAGTTTTTATAGGTCTATCAGTGAAGCTTAATTGCTTTCGTCATCCTGTTACATCCGAAAGACTTTAAACACATTGATATTGGGTCATTCCATTTCATTAAGACACTATCAATTACAGAGCAATCTACCCTATCGAACAAGTGCCAGTGCAGCAAGACTAACCCAAATGTACTCAATGGAACAAAGTGTGATTATCACTCCTCTCATCACGATGTAGTGGGTTTTCGAGGAAAAACTTAGAGTCAACATGCCAACCACCACTAGTGCTATAGAATTTATGCAACGCTGCCTATCGCTCTATACTCATCATCAGAGGTTCGAGGGGTCTGAAATATGATCTATCTCAACTGAGATTGTGGTAGCAACCTGAGCCGAGAACACATTTTTCATTCCCAAAGGAATCCTCTGCCCAATCCGGACAGTGATCATGCTTAGAACAGAATGTTGTATCATCCTGTGCCAAAACGAGTATCCATCATGTTAGGCCTTATCGTCTTCACATATTTTCTTTTCTTACTCCCCCCTTCTTTTTCTTTTCTTGTTTAATGTATATAACATATCTATAACCATCGTCACCACTACACAGTTCCATTGCGCACAATTCTTATCTCACTGACAGCGGTTGACATGAGGTTTTGGAAGGGTGATATATACAATGGGAGAAAACTCATCGTGAGTCATGTTTGTGCCAACCCTCATGATATCCTCACTAATACACACTCGATCAAATCTCACACACACCAAGAGCTTTTCATAGAGAGACATGCTTGGTAAATTCAATGAGTCTCTAAAGACATAAGCAACTTGTTTCTCGAATGCAACATGAACAAGTTCAACAATGTCATTCTCCACTAATTCCCTACCAAAGTGATGCCTAATGCCATTATGCTTAGTCCATGAGTGTCGAACATGATTCCAAATTATGTTTATTGCACTCAGATTACCACAATGCATGAAAGGGATTAGGGATTTCATACCATAGTCAGCACGTGTGTGTTGCATCCAGAGGATATGTGTACAACCATTGCCGTATCCTATCTGCTCAGCTGCTACTGCTGAAAGTGTGAGACACTTGCTGTTTCTCCAGCTATCCAACTTATGACCCTTTTGAGATTCTCGTGCCCGAGCAATCTTATGTGGACTAAACATATCCAAGATTCCAAGTTGTTTATGGCCTAAGCCTGATTGAGACTTGGCTGACGCAAGAGATGACTCTGAGGTAGTCCACATGTAGCAGTTGTTAGTTGACCTAACTCCAAATAACCTTGAGTGCCCTTGCTCATTTACAGCTCGACAGTCTCTCTTGGTGAATTCTACTGTCCAACCCTCGTCGCACAGTTGACCAACACTGATTAGATTTGCTGTCAGACCTTGTATGTAGTGCACATTTTTCAAAACTGGGTGTGAATCTGAGTCAATTTCATCAACACACGCCATTTTCGCTTTAGCTCCATCTCCAAATGTCACATTGAATGTTTGTCCCTTGACCCATGTATTCACTAAGGTTGCATCTCCCGTCATGTGTTGAGAACATCCACTGTCAAAATACCACATAGAGTCTTCATGGTTTGATCTCGAGATATGAGATCCCTTGCTATTCCCATCGAGTTTCTCTTTCCCCTGTGCATTCTGTTGTTCCACACACATATTGCACACGACTTCCCTGTTTGATGCCTTGGGTACTTTCTCATACAATGATGTCTTCTCAATCCACACCATACGGTATCTCTTAGGTTCTAGATAGCACTGACCTCCAATCCATGCCCTTTTTATGCATGCCTGAAAAGCTCTACACTTCCATCGGATATGTCCCTTCTTTACACAATGGTAGCATCCCTTGTTTCTGAGTCCTGTGTCACCTCTTACTGCAATATTTCTTATGGCCTGAGCTGAGCTTTTGGCAGTAGGATGGTTCTCCCATCCACTGTCATGTCTTTGGGCATCAACACTTTTAACAAAGTTTATCAAACCAGTGCCATCACTCTTGGAAAGTGAGCCATCATCCTCTGTATGCCCTGTGTAACCCAGTCCCCAATAGTGTTTAGGGGATCTTCCCATGGCCAAAATCTGATCCAACGACTCAGATACTTTCTTCAGCATCCGAACCTTCTTGTAGTTCTCTGTTAGATCATGTTCCAGAGCTCTGTTCTTGTCCCTTTCCTGACGTAGCATCTCGCTCATCTCGTTTACCCTTTTCTCCAACATCTGGATCCTCTCCAACTCAAGATGTTCCTGTTGCACACAGGTTGGACCTTGCATAGAGCACGTTTCTCCCATGTTTGTGTTGTTGGTACTCGCTTGCTCCAAAATGTTGACTTTAGCTTCTAACATCGCTTTGTCCTTGATCAGTTGTAAGTTGATATTGCTCAGTGACACCCAATTGTCAAACAAGACTGGATATTCGGCCTTTGCATCAACTTCAGCATCATCATCCGAATCTGAATCAATTTCTTCACTTCGATCTACTTCCTCACCAACGAATGCAACGAAATTCATCAGGTTACTTTCATCATCACTTTCATCTGATTCAGTGTCACTAAAGCTTATGAAGGATTTTTCACTTCCTTTCTTAAGATTCGGACATTCAAGTTTTGTGTGTCCAATCCCCTTGCACTCAAAGCGCTTGAAGTCTTTTGTCTTAGCCAGTGGACATTCTGATTTGAAATGGCCATACCCCTCACATTCATGACACTGCGCATCCCGTCTTCGGTTTGACTGTGAGTTGTCATTTCTTCCCGCTCTGTTTGTGGTACGTTCAGTCTCGTGTCTCTGTCCCTGTGTAGTCGGCTTAGATTTTCCTTTTTCCATTCTCTTTAGAACCTTTTTAAGCTTCTTGCCATCAAGCTCACACTCTCCACTACTTTCTGGCTCATGTTCTCCTCAAGTCTCTTGATCTGGTCCTCTTCTCCATTTGCAGCAAAGGCAATTCCTTTCTCTGTTTTCGGTTGCACAAAAGCAGCTTCCATCTCTTTAGCTTTCAGCATACCCAATAGTTACGAAAATTTCATATCATCGGTATTCATGGCCATCTTGAGTACAACCTTGTGCGGTCCAAACTTTGCAGGTAGGCATCTCAGCATTTTCTTACAAGTTTTTTGTCTTTGTACACTTTCCCCAAGACTGCCGCCTCATTAGCAATGGCGCTTAGCTTGGAACCAAAGCTAGAGATCGATTCATCACCATCCATGCGAAGGTTCTCAAACTGTGAGGCCAAGTGGTCTAACCTTGTTATTTTCACTGTAGATGTACCCTCAAATGAGTTCACTAGGATATCCCAGGCGTCTTTGGCTGCTGCACACCCTTGCACCAATTTGAACTGTTCAATATCAATTGCACAGAAAATTTCAGTGACTGCCTTAGAGTTGAATTTTGATGCACTTTTGTCTGCTTCAGTCCATCTTTCCTTCGGTTTTGGTACTTTTTCTCCTTCCTGAGTCGTATTTTTGGTTCTTCCCAACCCATCTCTACAGCAGTCCATGCATCTTCATCGATTCCCCGAATGCGTTGTCTCATTCGCACTTTCCAATGCCCAAAGTTATTCTCATCGAGAATAAGAGATTTCTGAACAGCAATAAGCTCATTTGGTGTCTCCATATTCATCCACAGGATCTCAACCTGTTAATAGATGTAAGTCTATTGGCGGTGACCCGCTCTGATACCAATTGAAAGAACTGGAATATGAAGAACCGTTGAACACGAGTTGAACACAAAGATTTACGTATGCAAGCTCACACAACTTTTATTAGAAATCAAAATAAGTTCCTTACAACTTATTTAATTAGCTTTACACGACGTCAACCTTGACTCACCCCTGAACGATTCCTAATCTACCCAAGCTCACCGGTGCAACGTCTGTCGGAAACGCTCTCAGTACACTCGCCAAAGTTTTTTCTCTCAACCTACGAGCTACCCCTTTTTCTCTCTCAAAAAACCTAAACCTAGGCCTTTTCATCATATAACTATTTATATGAATCCCTAGGGAACCCTAGACCAATATTTAATGAATCCCCAATATTCCCTAAATATTGTCCTTCCTTATTGTGCAGATTCTTGTCTTGCACAATATTCTCCCGAGCTCATCCACTCGTGACGTGCCACGTCACACTTCACAAGCTCTAATCAGATTGCACCAGTTGTGCACTGTCCACCTGGCCGATCCTTCTTTGCTGGACAT